>JAJQWJ010000001.1:99448360-99620860 GCA_023637945.1 Phaethornis superciliosus
GTGCACTGGTGAATTTACTATTTCTTTAATTGTGAGGTAGTGATATTATAGCTTGATCATCGGTCCAAATCTCAACACGTCTTTAATACTGTAGTGTCTCCATTGTGTTTTAGGCTGATTTTAATTCTCGTCTCATCTGCATCTGTTGAGGTTATTACCTAATGAAGGTGGTAGCTGCTCGCTGACCTTCAGGGGGTGACTTCCCAGCAGTGGCCTTTCTGCAGGGACACAGCACCTGCCACCAGCTTCCTGACGCCTGGCCCGGGGAAGGCTGCCTTGCCTGGGCGAGCTGGAACTGCTGTCAGAAATGCCTCACCTTGCAGGCAACCTGTAAAACACTGTCCTGGATTTTAGGTGGCTTCATGTTATGGGTAGTCCTGTTTTTCTGCAGACTTTATTTATCTATGTATTTATTCTCCCCCTCAAGCTGACTGTGTGTCTCTACACGGGACTTTTTTAAATTGAGCAGGGGGCAGGATAAGCTGTTAAATAATTTTATTGAGTGTTGCAAGTAATGGTGCCTGGCTTTTCCAATGGAATTGTCTTGTAATGCACCTCAGATTAAAAAGTTAGGTGGTGGGGGATTATCCATTGAGGCTGTGGGGTAAATTCATCTCTGGAAGCCCTGCCTGTAGTGGAGTGGAGATAATACCCTCTGCCCCTCTTCCCACAGCCCCTTGTGTCATCTCTCCTACTTTCTTGTGGCTGGGACAGTGGGTAGCAGCAGGCAGTGTGACAGGGAGCTATGGTCTGGCTGACAGAGGTGCTGGGGAGCCCCGAGATGCTACTAAGAGTGTTGGGGAGCCTGAGGCTTGGCTGAGCTACTGGAGGTGGCCCTCGGGCTTCTGGGGCCAAGACAGGAAGGCAGATATGCCTGGGTATGTGCCCACTCTGAGATCACAAAGCCCTTTTCTTCGGAAATCAGGTTAGTAATTTTTTTTAAAATTGGACTAAACGGGAAAGTCTTTATTGAAAAGCTTTCTGAAGTTGCTTGTGGTTTTTTTTCCCTTTCTCTTCAAACCTGGCAGCTGAGCTCTTTGTTGAGTCTCCCCGCTGTTGAGTACTGTGGACTCTGCAATACAGACCTGTATTTAAAAGTTCAGTTTAACTGTTTTTTTAGGATTTCCATGCTGTGCTATTCAGAATTTTATGTGGAAAAATTGTTTGTGAAATCATCCTGGTATTGCTTACCTAGGGTATGTAGCAGAGTCGTTTGAGGTGAGATCTTTGATACTTGTGCCACTACCAGCTGCAGTAAATCTTTCTGGATGTGAACCCCCACACCAGGGTGAGGAGAGCAGAGCAGCATGGCAGGTTTCAGCCTGTGTGGGAGTGGAGCTGGCTGTGTGCATTTGTTTAAGTGGTATGAAGGTTTGACCACCAAGGCACACCAACAGTATCAGATCCTTGCTGCTGTTTGAATTTTATATTCAGCTCCTCTTGGAGAAAGTTTTCTGCTGTAGTGCCTAAGTAGGTTGAGTACTGTAAGAGGCTTTTTCTCCCCTCTGTTTCACTCACTGGGTAAAAATAGGATTTAAATAAAGGCAGAGAAGCAATTCATGCTCATAAGGCTGTTACTTCACAACAGTTTAATCCGGTGGAAATGGTTTTGTCCTTTCCCTACTTTGAAGTCATCAGGAAATTTAATTAAAAGCAAAGAGTGGTTTTCTGATATTTTATTTGGAGACCAAGCTGGCTTCTTGGAGGTTCAGGCAAGTGGCAATGCTGGCTTAAAGGGAGGAGTGGCTCGTGGCCAGAGCAAATGGCATTTGGAAACACAAGCCCGAGCAGGAGCTAAAACCAGAGGAGAAAAACTGATTTGTCAGAACAGCTTGTGATCTGACAGACCCTTTAAACTTTATTGTTTGCAAGTGTTATAGAGACTGGCATCCCACTGGTTTGAGGACCCTTCTAGCTTCAAGAGTTGATTTGTTTTGTTCCTAGGGTTGTCATCCTCGTTGTCAGTGAGGAGAACAAAGGGCCTAGCCTGATGTTTTCTCGGAAGCTCTTCTGTATTGTGGGGAGTAGAATGAGGTTATCATGATGGCTATATGAAAAACAAATTAAAAACAAACTTAAAAAAGCATACCATAAAAACATAAAAAACCTAAACACCTGAATGAACTAGCAGGACTGCTAAGAGGTGGGTCTTACCCTTTCACTGACAGGCCATACATGGGTAATGAAAGGACTGTGAAGGGCCTCGAAGCCCAAAAAGATTGTTTGGTGTGGTGGGTTAAACTGTGATTGGGATGCAAAGGAAAGTATCTCAAAATGGAAAGTTGAAATGTGGTTTGCAGCATTGTTTTAGATCTCAGAAAGACAAGATTTCATTAATTGCTTAAAAGACATTCAAAAGGGTAATTTCAAGAACAGCTACAGTAAAATTGATAGTCTGGGCAGTAGTTGTTCTCTGAGGAGAGAAAGGCTGTGTCTTGGGGGTACTGCCTGAGCAGGCACTGTAAAATTCAATGCTTAGGTATGGTGGTAAATATCTGTGAACAGAAGAAAAAGAAGAAAACTTTTACAAGAAAGAAAAGAAGAAAAAAAGAAGGAAACTTATACAACAGAAAGTAGCCAGTAGTCATTGGAAAATACGTGTGTTTATTTTTTATATATACACACACATCTGTTTATCTGTCATCTTCTAGCTTTCTTCTTCTTTTTGTCTGTTTAATGTCACCCATCATGGGGCTGGCTCAGTGGTTTTAAGTTGCTGTGGCTTGTGCATGTTGTTGGCATCTCTCTTGATGCTGGGGTATGAACACAGTGAGGTGTGACTGGGACACAGACTGAATCTGGAGCATGTCACTGACATGTCACATGGATCAAGCAGGTCTCAGGAATCCTTTTATATGTAGTTTACCGATTATGTGTCCTGTTTCTTTGAAAGAGCCGTGCTGTCACCAGCAACTAATGACTGATCAGATCTGCATCACAGTAAAGATATTTTTTCTGATTGCTGTAACAGTTATTGGAGTGTGTAAAAATAAAAAGTAATTTTTGTAAGGCAGACTTCCCTGTGGCAGTTCCAGGGAATGCAACCTGGAGTTTAATTTGCATCTAGTTAAATGAGACTAAAGATCTCACTTGGCTTTGTGTTAATTAATTTTTAGAGCTGTTATTATTGTGTTAAGAGCAGGATGACAAAGACATAGCTTGAAAATTTTTTATCGGGAAGCTCTATTTTGCTGATCAGTGTGAGAAATGGTGATGTTTTAAAACACACAGACCTCAGAACTTTAAGTAATTTTACGTTGCTGACACCTTTTATCTTTTCAGTAAGTACTAAGGTTGCTATCCTTTTTTGACTGTAAACTTGTCACCGAAGTTTGTTTAGGAATATGGAACTAAGCAATTCCATTCAAGCAACGCTCCTAAGTCAGTTCATAGGCTCATTTTAAGATGCAGGCTCAGTTACATTTCTCTTGTGTGTTCAGTGTTTAGTTGGGAGGATTGGTTTTAAAACCTGTTGCTTTGATGGAAATGACAAGATTTGTGAGCCAGCTTGCATTTCAAACTGTTTATTGTCATGTTCTTGTAAGTTAGCTTAAATGTCTTTGTTTTCTTTCTAGTGTTTACTTTGCTGTGTCTTTATAGTGACTACTCATACTGCTTTGAGCCACTGTTTTCTTCTCTGTTGCTGTTTTGATTCTTTTTCACTGGGGAAAACTGAATCTCTTGCTAATGTAAACTGAGCATGATTAGTTCTCATACAGGCAGTAGGTGACCTGCAAGTGGTATGGAGTTGGAGTCTAGGGCTGAGTACTTTTGTGACCTGAGGGAAAATGAGACAAAATCCACTAAATTTATTCAAGGAAGTATGTTTCTGTTGCTTTCTGAATCTCTCCTTGTTATTATAAGTATGCGTTTAGCCAGTGATACCTATCCCGGCTGCATTATTACTCCAGGTTTTTAGCACTGCGAAATTTGCCTAGGAAGACCTACACAGTAATAAAGTGATGCTTGTCACTTCTCTCCCTTGAGATATGTGAGAAACCTGGCTTTAGGGTCTCATTCCTTCCCTGTGCTGTCTAGGTGAAAGAAAGATACGTGTCTAATGTGGAAGAAAGGGTGTGATGATACTTCTTCCTATGGGTAGAATAGTTTGGAAGGTTGCAGACTTTCCTCCTGTGAACTATTAGGTTCCTGCTCATTGCAGTTGAGATGATTTGGCTCATGTTTAAATTCTGGGGGTTTTTTTGTAAATATGTGTGTCTATCGGAGATGCATTTACCTTGTAGTGTCAGTAAATACAAACTAAACTCAAGTCTCCTTTTAAAAATCCCATTTCAAGAAGTTTAAATATTAGCTTGAATTAAAATAAATTTAAATCTTATGAGTAAATGAGACTTTTTTTTGGTCATATGTATGAGGCTTAGAATAGTGGGTGTTTAAATGGTCGTATGCTCTCCTGTTGTGTAGACTTCTTAGTATTAAATCTTGAAATTCATTGAAAAGTTGCTTGTTAAGGCATTTTCACTTGAAATAGTTCATGGAAACAATAGAAATGTTCAGAAAGTACTCCGAGTGTCATGATTAATGCAGTTTGTATAATGCTGTGATTAAGATGGCTACTGCCTTTAATTTTTCAGGGAAGACTGTATGCACGTAAGTAGTGCACTTAAGCCTCTTCCCTATTAAACTTTTATTTGATCCAGGCTGTGGCTGGCTGAAAATTGCTGCCATAGAGTATGTCTTTTTGCTTCCTTGAAGTAATTTTTCTCTCAGTCCAGTTGCAGGTGGGTAATTAGCCACTTTGGACGAGCTGCTGCTGTAATTGGCAGGCTTTAGCAGTCTGCAGAGCACTCCTTGGAAAATCTGAAGTCTGTGCATGTCCTTTGCTCTCCACAGGTAATTTTTTTCAAGCCAAAGCTGAGATGCATTTTGCATTTGTGTGTGGGTAAAAATACACCTTCACCTACTTTTTTTGTATACCATGTCATATAAGAGGTTTCTGTTTTCATGACTGCACAGAAGGGAACCTGCTTAGCAGGTAGCAGGCAAGAGAACCAAATTAGGAGGTGCTGTAAGAATGAAGACCTTAAAGCCAGTGCAGAGATTTAACTTGACCTTTGCACTAGCAAAATACTGCTTTTAAAGTATATATATACTAATACCCGCTTTTTAAATTTACAAAATATGTACGTGTGTGTTCACTCGGCATAAAGACAAGCACGCACAGAGAAAAATCTTGAGAACAGCTATGGTAAGAGCAAAGACATGAAAAAATCTGGTGGAGTTAGTTGGCTGTGAGTTTTCGTGTGTGTGACATACCAATGTAGTATCTTCATGGAGGGAGTTAGTTTTTAAATGCCTGTTGGAACTTGACCCAACAGCTTATTTAGAAGCTGGCAAATATGTCTGTATTGGTGAAAGCCATGATGCTCAGTAGTGTATTTGGGCTGCTTGTTTAACTGTTCCTGGGAGATACTATTAATGTGGCAGAAAATGACATTCACAGTAGTAATTGAGGGTCTTTAATATGCTTATCCTTTGTATGTTGACAATATTTTGTTTGTAGCAGAAATATAAAGCATTTTTCTAGAGGATTACGTTCCTTTAATTTCCTAGTGTTCTTCTGATTGCAGCAACATCATATGAGAAAACTGGCTTATTAGCTACTTGCCTGCAAATGTACCTTTAGCCAGGGTTTCTGCAGCTCAGGTTACATTAGAATTATCTTTAATATAAAATCCTTGTGCAGTGTAATCTGATCTTTCCACCAACAAAAGCTCTTATAAATTGGTGTTGCACTAGAAAGTAAAATAATCAGGTTTTTTGTGGAGGGACTCTAGTCAAGGTGCTGTTCTTGGCATTCACATTTTACCCTCTTTCTTTTTGTCTGTAGTTAATGTTTTCACTCCTTATCTATTTATCCATAGATAATTTTCATTATGTCCTATTTAAATGAACTGTGATGTGAGAGAGTAAGCCCCATTTACTCCTGATAATTGTTGGACCATATGATTTAATATTAAATATATGACTTTTTCTGTGCTTTGGAACTGAAGAGGGTTGTTTTATCTTTTAAGTTTGAAAGTCCTTTTGTTGCAAATAAAAATATTTGGATATTGCCATGAATAAAGTCAAAGCTTACATGTACTTCTTTAGAAGCTACAGAGATGAGAACATAAACAGATCAAAAGGTGGCTATTTTTTTCCCCAGTTATCTACAGTATAATTCAGAATTAGTCAATTTATAAGATCTACCTTGTCCAAAAAAAAATTGTGTACTTTAGGTTTTTGCTTTGATTTTGATAAGTTATCAGTGTGTACAGTACTGTTGCGGAACTAATTTGGGCACAGTATCTCCCTAAGCAGATAATAGTGTAGATCCTTTTCTGCTTCACTAGCTCTGGCACAGTTACTGAATATCCTATTGTGTGAGGTTATAAACCAGATAATCTTAATTGGGCATTTCCTGAGAGGAAGGGGGGGATGGCTGAAAAAGGAACGAATTGGGAAGAGGAGCGTGCATTCCTAATACACAAATGTGGCTTCCATCCAGGAAAATGGGAGAGTTTCCTGTTAGTTGAAATCTCCCAAAGTCTTTATATTGCATAGGGGGAAGACTGGGAGTAGCTTGTGCATGAAAGCCCTGGGGATCCGATTGCTGGGTGATGTGGTGGGACTGAGGGGTGTGAGGCAGCTGGGCCTCAGGACAACTAGGGCATCGTGTGCCCATCTCCTATGTCTGGCCAGGCATTTTGGTTGCCCTGTAGCACTTAGACCAGCAGTCTGGTCTCATAGACCAAGTCCTGTAGCTTTTTTAGAGGTCAGTCAAATGAGATGCCAGCTACGTGGATTATATGTTTTATGCCTGTTTATGTTGCTGTATTTATGTGCATATGTATGTATAATGTAACATGTTTGGTGTGCAGGTACACTGCAGATATAGTTGGAGTATTGGCACACGAAATTGGAGGATCTATGCTATCATAAGCTATGGAATCTGTCGTGTAAATTTGAGGAAAGGGTGGCCGACAGAAGTGGGCACAGGCAAATAAGCTCTGAAAGAGCATAAGTGGGTTTCTTTGCACCAGTAGAGTTGCACCTGGTTCTGTTGGAATAATTTCTTTGCATCTGCATTTGAAGAGAGAGGTTGCTTATGAAATTGAATTGCAGAGCAGTGGATTATAATTCAGAATTTGAACCTCCACTAATGCAAGATGAGAAAAAATTAAGGAATCAGGGAAGAGCTGTATTTCAAAAAAAGGAAACAACTTGTTTGTGTTAGGACTGCTAGTTGTGTTCTGAATCTCCCTCACGGACCTGATTTAATTGGCATATATTAATGTAGATGTTTCAGACATTTTTAAGCACTTTTAGACAGCTGCCTTAATTTTTTAGCTTTGCTTTAGCATAGTATGAGCTTTTTTGGGGTATTTTTCATAAGCCTTTGAGTGAATTCTGACCATATTTTTTTAGAATAGCTACATTGGTGTTTATGGACATTTGGAGGACTCTGTGTGATGATCACTTCAGCTCAAGATAGCACAAGCTCCACGCAGAATAAAGCTACTAGTGTAGATGTAAACTGGTAGAGCATTAATTGGAGTAAGGAGGAT
Organism: Phaethornis superciliosus; assembly: GCA_023637945.1. Lineage (NCBI taxonomy): Eukaryota > Metazoa > Chordata > Aves > Apodiformes > Trochilidae > Phaethornis > Phaethornis superciliosus. The sequence continues at coordinate 99,455,932 of JAJQWJ010000001.1, forward strand.
GGCTTGCTTTGTGTGTAGAAGTCTATCCTAAGTATTCTGTTAAATATCGGTTGCAATACAGAAGAGACTTAATTGTTTAGCAGTTGTATTAGAAATTGATCTTCAAACTTCAGTCATGGGTAATAGTAAAATAAAATGCATATTTTTAAAAAATCATTCTCTACAGTACAATAGCATATGCTAAAGGAATGTAACTCAAAACAAATAAGCTTCACCTGTTTTGACTTTGGAAGTATAGTGCAGATGCACTAAAAGTCACATCAAGAGTGAAGTAATGTCAGCTCTTTGAATATGAGTGCAATTGTGTTTCACAAACTTCTTAAGTGAAAACAAAAAAAGAAAATTTGATCTCTCCACCTGACTGAGGAATGAGGAAAGGGTTTGGTAGTGACTGCCTGCACTTTCATTTATAATGAAAAAAAATAGAATTACCTATATTAATAGTTTCAAGGGTAATAAGGCTAAAAGTTAAACATTCAGTTGCAGTAAAGATGTTGTGGGTATGATAGAGTTGAGTGGTGGAGAGTGGTGAATAGATGGAAGAGAAGGACACCAGTTTAATGCTGCATTAAAGAGTTTTTTAGCTTATGCCATTTCAGAATTAGTTCTGAAGACCTCTCAGCCTATCAGCAGGTATTAAGAGAAAACACTGATCAGATGGAAATGCCTTAAATTGTACTTGTTGTTGTTGCTTTTTTGTAGCCCGTTGAGGAATGGAGATGTATTGTCATTATTTAACTTCTATGTGGTTTGAAATAACTTGAAGATTAATGGCAGCTTGTCTACACTTACCTGAAAAGCCAGTAATACCTAATCAGGTGTTCGTGACCCTAAAGCAGTTTCGTTCTCTTTGAGGTATTCAGGATAATGTTTTATTTTCCTCTTAGTTTCTGTCATGTGTAAGTAGGATTTGTAAGGATTCTCTCTGTTCACTTAATTATCAGTTTGAAATTGTGGAGCTGAATGTCTTAAATTCTTGGTCTTAAAGTATATTTAGGTACCTACATTTTTTGATGAGAAGGGACCATCTCTGGACGTGGTTCTGATCATTTAAATGGGAATGTCCTTGGGAGGAGGGGATCAAACCACAGCTTTTCACTGGAATGCTGAAACCTGGATATAAACTATGGTTGTCTATGTTTATAAGTTGCTCATAAATTAACAGCCAATATTTTGAGCTGCTGATTGTTTGTTGGTAAACTATGTCTCTTCTGTCTTTTCCCAGTCTCTGTGAGCAATGAATATCTTCCAGCCAGACTTTCATAGTGTTGTATGTATTGTGGAAGATACAGAAATCTGTTATAACTTGTTACAGTAATTTATAGTGAAATTCTTTTCCATTTTACCCTCATGAGGGTAGCGAATACAAAAAGAAATGCATTTTTCTGCCATGCACTGCCCTTGAATGGCTTCTGCCAGTTCTAATGCTGTTGTAATTACGTTTCCCAAGTGCTTTATTTTTCTTTTTGCTTCTTGCCAGACCTAGGGACAGGAAAGCAACTTCATAGGGGAAACAAGTCCTGCCTTTGTACAGTGCTATGAAACGCACAGAGTAAACAAATGAGGGGTGAGGGGTGGAGATAGAGTGGGAGTTTGTTTTCCTGTATCATTTCACTTTTCTTGTGCCAACAGCAGGGTTTTTAAAAAGAAAAGGAAAAAAAAAGGCAAATTGGATTGTTAGCAGTGTCCCTTAGGATCATAAATGAAGGGAAGATTGTGTATGTAAGTCATAAACATCCCAAACTATACGCCTTCTATTTCAATTTATTAGGGCATGAAGTAGTGCCTGCCAGGTTAATTTCACACTGTGGAATTCGGCATTCATGCAGCTCTTAATTTCCTCTATAGAAAGCCGTGATAAGGAGAAAATAAGGGTATTTGACTATTTGATTCAAAGCAATTAATTTTAAATAAAAGTATTTTAGAATTGGCCACAAGGCATTTATAGTTGGATTTTTAAAATTAATTTGGAGAGTGACAAGTGTTTCTGTCACTGATAGGAAATATGCCTTTTGTCTAGCAAACAAAACCCTGCACTTCACACAATCATATCTTTTATACATAAAATTATTGTTTTGAGCTCAGGATGTTGTGGGAAAACAATAAAAAAGAGCAACTTGCAAATACCATCATGCTTTTCTCCTTTTCCCATCTAGAAGAATGGAATTTGTTAGTGTGGAACAATGATCAGTCCACTGTATTCATGGTTTTATGGGTAAGATGGTTTTAATGGTTAACTGGAGTTCAAGGATTGTTCCAGTTTAGTACCTGCATTTGGTTTCAGTGATCTGATACCTGAGCATGAGTGCAGGAAACTATCTGTTGGCTCTACGCAGGAGTGGGACCAAATTTTTATTAAAAAAAAATTTAAATCCTCAGAATTCTTTTGAAGTGAATATTTAAGAAACCCAGAACCTCTTATTTTTTTATAATTCCGTGTGTTTCTTTAAATTTAGTCAGGGATGCTGACTGATGTGATTTGGGAGAGTTGCATTCAACTGGTTTAGGACAGGGGCTAAGATGTATTCCTAAGGTTTTGCTTTAGTCACAAGAAACTCAGTTATGTGTAGAGATTTTTATAGTACTTCTCTTAAAACACATATATCATCAGTGAGGCTTAATTTCTTAGTTTTGAGGTTGGAATGGCTGAGAATTGTTTACATTGAGGAAATAGTGGAAGTGAGCATAACTGGAACTTGAAGAAATTGGTTTTGATGGGCGTTCAGTCAACTGTTTCCCCGAATGCCTTTGAAAACCAAGCTATGGAGTTTTATTTGTTCAGAAGAGCCAATTGTGGCTTTATATAGGCTGCTTAAATCCATGTTGCATAAGCTTACACATCATCAGTTGTAGTGGTTGGTGCTTTTGTTTTTGGTGGTTTTTTTTTTTTTCTTCTTTTAAAAAGAGAACTCACCAACCCCACCCAACCAACCCATTACATCTGGGAATTAAAACTGCCCAAGTTGCAGAAACTTAGACAAACTTGAGTAACAAAGTATCTGTCCCATTGTGGTGAATAAAGCTTATATTTTACTTTTAATGTTTATAGAGAAGCATAGTCTTGTAAGTATTTGGTTTTGCTGTTATTTGGCTCTTACCTTGTTTTGATAATCTGTTTTTGTTTTTAGCACCAGCAAACGTTTTTAAATCAGCTGAGGGAGATCACTGGTATCAATGACATCCAGGTACTGCAACAAGCACTGAAGGTAAGATAGATGTGTTAAACTTGTAGCTACAGAATGTAAACATTTTAACTGCCTGTAAAACCCTACCCTTTCTTATTCCTCTTCCCTTTTGTTCCATTCCCAACTTGAATACTTTTCCAACCAAAGCGACTTTGTGGTTTTGTAAAAAGACCTTTAAGATCATTGAGTCTAACTGTAAACCTAACACTGCCAAGTACACACCAAACCACATCCCTAAGTGTAATATTTACACATCTTTTAAATACCTCCAGGAATGGTGATTCTACCACTTCCCTGGGCACCTGACGACCCTTTCAGGGAAGAAATTTTTCCTAATAACCAATCTAAATCTCCCCGGTCTAACTTGGGACCATTTCCTCTTGTCCTATCAATAAAAAAATAATAACTTCTTCACCTTCACTTAATAAAAATTATTCTAGTGTTCAAAATTAAAAAGATAGGAATGGTATGATTTGCCTTTAACCTTCAGTTAAAGTCTTTGTTGACATATCTTGATGCTACTGCTAGTCAGCTCCTGATGAATTGTTTCCCTATCAAGATGTTAAGTTTTTTTATAATGGACAGGTTTTGCTCAGTATGTAGAATGAACACTCCTTGAACTTTTCTTCCTTTGCAAACTTTCAATTGTTTTATTTCAATACTGTTTTCAACCATCATAAACGCTTACACACCAGAAAAGAGTTCTTTAATGCAGGTAAAGAATGCCAGTTCTCTGCATTCTGTTTGCTCAATTATATATAGAATCAAATAAAATAGTGCCTTGTCTCCCTTAAGCAGAGCTTTTTAGTCCTTCATACATCGTAAAAGGGGATTTAGTGATTTTAAATCATGTATATGCATATATAGTTTTTGCTTCAGATTCAGCATGAATTGTGTCTACAAGTGCCCCTCAAAAGCCAGTATTTCTGGCTTTAAAAATGGCATGGTAAGTTTTCAGAAGAATTCAGCTTACTGCTGTTGAAGTCTGAGCATGTGCAGATTATGCTTGTTGAGAGGTTGGCCTACACTACAAGACCTTTAATTTTTTTTTCTGAAGTAAGTGGAATTTTACCAAAGTAAACTTTTATAAGATGTTTGGTCTTTATTTTAGTTAAAAAATGGTGATGAATGATGAATGTGTCCAGTTTGGAAACTTTATTTTTTAATGAAGATTTCTTCTGAAATTACAGTGTATCACTGATCATTTCAGTTGCTTTTAATGTTGTCCTTTGCTGCTTAATAAAAATTTTAAAAGGGTGAGGGGATGCTTACTTTTTGTTTTGTTGATGCTTAAAGGACAGCAATGGTAATCTGGAGTTGGCTGTGGCTTTCCTCACAGCAAAGAATGCTAAGGTTCCCCAGCTAGAGGAGGCAACGTACTATCAAACAGCCCTGCCTGGAAATGACAGATACATCAGCGTGGGCAGCCAAGCAGACACCAGTAGGTATTTTTTCTTTTCATAAGATTAGTTCAAAGGCAAAGAAACTTGTCTGTGAGATGGCTGCTAACCTGCTAATTTAACAATATTTAGATTACAATCTATTCTTTTTTTCCTTATTTCAGTGTTTTTAAATTTTTTGTTTATATTACCTTTACATTGTATGTATGGTACTGATCAGAGGGTGGATAATTGGGTTTTCAATCTTTTTTTCCTTTTTGTTTTTCCCTATTATAGGATTTATTTTGGGGTCATGAAGTAAATAATTTAAGGCAAAAGCTGAGTATTCTTCCGTTAAAAGAAATTTGGGGAAGAGCCTGTGTCTGTTTGTCTTAATATGCTCAAGCCCTAGTATGCTTAAGATTAGCTTCTCCTTGACAAGGTTGGCTTTCCCAAAGGGAGAAGCAAGAGGTTAGGTATGCATTTTGTAGTAAAAGAGTAAGTATTTCATGTCTGAAAGTAACAAAGGTGATACAGGACATCCTACAACCTGTAGTTCTTTGAGCCTTGCAGTTTTTTGTTTTGTTTTTTTTTTTTGTTTGTTTGTTTGGTTTGTTTTTTTTTCAGAGGTGGGGAGCAGCCAGAAAATATGTTTAAATGTGTTAAACATGTTAAATGTTTGCAAATATGGGAAATTACATGAAAGAAAATGTCAAAGGAAGTTTTGTAATGGGATTGATTTCTGGAAAATCTGAGTTTCTGATGTTGTATTTACATTGCAGTATTCTAAACGTAAATGTAAAATACTTTAATTATATATTGATCCTTTGAACATATATGTAGTATATCTATGGAGTTTTTGATAAATCTCTTTGTATAGTTATCTTTTTGTCTTTTGCACCTTTACATAAAGACTCTTGGGTTTTTGTTTTTTTTTTCTTTTCCTTTTTATACTAGAGATGAATTTGATCTTAACATTGCAGACCTGAAAACTGCATTTTAATGCTTGGTATCACTAGCATCCATGCATAAAAAGCCCTTGAGTGCATTCTAGTTAGTTATATTATGCCCCTTCTCTGAGTTGTGGGGGATGGCTTTAGAGTTTTTTGTGTTGTGTGTTGGTTTGTGTGGGTTTTTTTGTTTGGTTGGTTTTGGGATGTTTTTTTTCTTTTTCTTTTCCTCCCTTGGGAAGAAAATATACACAAAGCCCCTTTCAATATCAGAAAATAGACATTGAGGAAATGGAGACAAATTCAACAAACTTAAATTTATAGTCATCAGTACTAGAGGTCAGCTATGGCAGTGGACTAGTAACCTGGGTTCTCTTGCAGTCTGTGTTTAATTAGATTTGTCAGCAATCCCATTAATAGAAGTGTTTAGTTTTGTTTTCACTTTCTGTACTATAAGATCTTCTCAATGATATGCAGTGACAAGGGGGTAGGAGATGGAAGAGACAAGCCTACAGAGTCTGTATCACCCATGACCAGTGGCCAAACTGAATAGAGTAAATCACATTCCAAGTAAGTTGCACATTCCAAGCTGGATTTCAGGATTCTCTTCTTTTTCCAAAGGGCTGAAGGAAAGACCCAGATTCCTCACATTATATAGCACTACAAGTCTGTAATAAAGAAGTGTAAACTACTGTGGAAAATGGTAGTAGTGGTGGGTTTTCTGGGTTTTGTGTGTGGTTTATTTTAGCTTTTACATCTTAAAGTCAGGTCCTCACTGGCAATAAAGATAAGAGCCCTTTGACAGCCTTTGCTGTTTTAGTTAGACTGAAAACATGTTACAAGATAAAGGGCATCTTCACACTGAAGGATTTAGGAGGCAAGAAGTAAACACAGCAGAACAAAAGTAAACCTGTCTGGTCATAGAGCCTCCCCCTCCTCCTCTCTCCCAGTAGAGATCCAGTGAAGGAAACTGAAAGTTGTGATCTGCTTGCCTGTAGTTATTTTGATTAAGAATTTTAAAAATACGGTAAATTTAAAATAGACAAGTTTCAGGGGCCTACATGAGTAAGTACTGTCGTGTAAGGGAGTGTATCTCTGAAGGACTGTGGATGACTTCAGAGAAGAGAGTGGAAGGATGGGTATAGGTGAAAAACATTCAGCAGTGATAGCTCCAGCTGTCAGTACTCCCTTCTGCAAAGAGAACTATTGGCAGTTCTTGCTAACTATTCTGAGTGGCTTGACAATATCTTGCCTTTCAAATTTGACTCTCTTTTGCTATCCCACATAGATATAATTACATGAAGTTAATTATAACTTGCCCTTAGTGTTCCTTACTGCTTAACTGCCTCTCTGCATTTAGAACTTAGGATGTTACGAGTTACCAAGCTGTATGGTCCCACCAGGTTAAGTCATCCAAACTGGGGATGAGAAATAGTTACAGATAAGTATCAGAACTTTTATGCCCCATAAAGCTTCCAGCCACTTAAAGGCTTTGAAAGTATGCTTTGCAAAAAGCTTGATCATATGAATTCTATGAGTTTGACTGATTGCATTTCTTTAAAATGGTTACTTAGTTAAGGGGTAAAATAAAAATGTGTGTCTATAGCTTAACAATCAGCAATTAGCCTGGATTGTGCACTGGCTCTCTCAAAAGTGCCTGTGGTGATTCAGCTGTGTTAGCATTGCATCCTATATGTTAGGTGTAAGGAAACCTGATTTCTCTTACTAGCAAATGCAACATGTCAGCAGCTGCAAAAAGTATCAATGAGCTTGCATAAAATTTACTGCACCTTTAAAACCAAAGGCTGGCATGCACAATCAGTGTTACTCATGATGCTTGCCTTTTTGCCTGTTCAAAATGACAAGTGCAAGCACCTGCAAGTGTAGTTTTTTCATGCCATCTGATGAATACTTAATCTGATCCTTTTACAAGGGTGGTGTTAATATTTTGGATTTTTTTTTTCCTTCCTGAAATCTGTTAGTGAGCAGAAAGTGATTAAGCATTTGGGTTGCAATGTACAAATGAACATCTTAATCCCTTGGATGTTCTGCTTAGTAGCATGAATCCTAGGCACTGCACTTAAAGCAAGACCAAAGAAGTTTAGTAGTACTTTCCAATACTTGCACTTCATTGATTTGTCTAGAATCCTTTTTTCCATTTGAAGTAATTAGTGTGTTTTCATCTATGGCTACATGATACTGTTCCATTGAAAAGCATGTATAATTTTCCTTCTTATTAGAGAAACTTGCAGAACCCAGGGTTAAAGGAAGCAGCAGAGTGAAGTTGTATTTAGAAGTTGTATTTTATAAAAATTAAATAGCTATCGAGAAATTCTTTTACTCCCTTCTTTTGAAAACTCAATAATCTTTGTCACTAAAACTGAATTACTGGTTTTTGCAATTGCACATTCTGTGTCTGAAACAGAAGATTTCAAGTGTAACTACAAAATGCCACACAAACCAACCTGAGGGCTGTAGACTTCATTGCTTCTGGAGACCTGGCTTTTTATATCTTCCTTTTCCTAGAGTTTGAGCCTTTGCATAAGTTGCAAAAGTGATTCAGTCTACCCTTTCCAACAATTAAGACTTAACTGCATCTAAAACTTCCCTAAGTGATGCTTATATAGTATTCGTTAAAAAATCAACTTCTGTTCTAGGGACAAAAAAAGTGAAAAGAATATAGTTCATAGAATAATTTGGTTTGATGCTTCCTGTCCTTCCTGTACATTTAGACTCATAATTTCTTCCCTAAATCCCTCTTGCTTCAGGTTAAGTCCTTTGTTCTTTTTTGCTGGCCCCCGTGAGATTATAGTATACTTCCATCCTTGTATCTCAGATAAAGTGTTTCTTGCTCAAAGATAGTGTGTCCTAATGTCCCCTCAAACTGTTCTCAGATCTAAACTAAACAGCCTAAATGCTTTCCAAGTCTTTGAATGCATTTCCTATATCTACTGCCATGTTTTTCCCTTTCATCTAGATGTTCTCAAATGGTCCTACCTTTTTCATGAACCGTGGCACTCAAAACAATAACCAAAGCTTCAGTTGAACCATTGGGAGCAATATGTGAATATCTGTAAATGTCCACATAGTACTCTGAAAATACAGCTCTGGATAACACTTTATTTTCTTCAGTGCTGTGATGATGTAAATTGGGGGGTCACTGTGAATCAGGTGTAGCTCCTAGATCTTTCTGGTCAGTCATCATTCTATACCTGTGCATTTTGTTGTTTCTGTGAGTAGGCTTTGACAGTACTTTCTTCTGTCACCTTACCTAACTTGGGTATCACTGTGTGTCTTTGTGACATTTCCTTCTGCTACAGGAATTACTTCTGTCATCTCCATCCAGGTCTCTGGGAGTGTCTCCAGCTTGGCATGGCAGGGTCCCTGCTTCAAAATACCAGGCGTCTTGTACCTTGAGGTCCTGCTTTCATCTTAAATATTCACTCGGGGTTTTTGTTTCATTACTGCCTCTCTCTTTTCCATTTCTGGCAGTGTGAGAATCCTCACTTTAGGTGTTATCCTTGGACACTTTAAATGCAGCTGAGATGAGGAAGTTCTTGCATGGCAGTGGTGGCCAGTTGACTTAAGTAGCTGCTGGGATACTGTGTATTCCCCTCCCCATCCAGTTTTAACTGAAATTGTCATATGCAGCCAATTAAATTCCTTTAAATCTTTGTGTGGGGACCCAAGACTATTCTTGATGTTTCATGAAAGTTTGTTCTACAGAACAGACTGTAGAATATAGGATCTTGCATAGCTCTGCTTGTAGTAGACGAAACTGATCGTCTCAAATTTTTTTTTTTTTAATGTATATTGTTGGTGTGTTGAAAATGGAGTCTTGCTGCTGGATTTCCATAGTTGGCACCTGTCCACTGAACCCATCAGGCCTGCTCCTTCATTTTCCCTCTCCCTGTGCCAGCAGTTGCATCACTGTTGTTGTTTATTGCCTGTCCCTGGGTTCAATTGCTGCTTCAGACCTGTCCCTCATGCTGCTTCCCAGCCTACTTAAGTTCCTACTCTCTGCTTCCTCCTGGTATAAGTAACAAGTCAATAATACAGTAATTATTTTAATGACCCAGGCAATTACCAAGTAAGAACCACTTATTTAAATGATGATGATAGAAACTCCCTAAATAAACAGATTATTAAGTTTTTTTTAGAAAAGAAAGTAAGTCGGTGTGATATAGTGTATGCATTTACTGTATATGCACTAATATATTTGTCACAAATTTCAATACACAGCTTAAAATTACTTCGTAGAATTAGAAATTATGTATAACTCTGGATCTTACATATGAGGAGCACACATTCAACACTATCAAATAGTGTTGTAAACAAAAAATATATTTCTTAGTAAATCAGTCAAATAATTCTGCATGTTAATTTTAGTTGAATGAACGTCACGAATGAAGTAAGCCAGACTGTTTTGATGAGCAGAATCATAATTCATGAAGAATTTTTTCAGTTTGTTTATTTAGTAGTCAGGGCTTAGTTAAGAATGCTTGCCATTTTCTAAGGCTATGTGGTATGCAGTAAGAATTACATTTATGAGGGTGAGCCAGTGAGAACTAAGGCATTCTGTGGCCGAAATGAGAGGAGTAATATACAAAATCAACATGTAAACTAAAGCTGGGTAACTATAAATTTGGAGAAGTGGCATTATTCTTAGTATCTTTATGAAACGCATCTTTCAGTTCATGTGGGTTTGATAAATACTTTGGACAAAAGTCTGTGCTTTTTTTTTTTTCTTTTTTCTTTTTTTTTTTTTTTTTCCTTTCAAACTTAAACATTAAAACCAGAAGACAGATAGAAAACCTAGGTGGATCACTTTCACAAATGAATTCCACTGCTAATTGCTGTAAATGTAAACAGTCAGTTTGCATTAGCATTATAAAATTGAAGTACTTTAAAACCAGTTTGATGTGGAATTTATTAATGATTAAGAGAGGAGGCAAAATGGTAAAAATAACCTCTTGAAAATAGAACAGCATTGCAATAAAAAGAAAACTTTACAAAGTCCCCATGTAGTAATTTACAAAACAGGAAGATACTTTGAAACAGAGCAAGAAATAACCCTCCATGAATTTCATGTAGTATAAGTGCATTTGTATAGTCCAGAACCAACTGACAGGGATGCAAACTGTGCAGACAAGTCGATACATTTTTTTTAAGAGTTTAGTCTTAGACTGTTCCATTTCTGTTGTGACTTTATGGAAATCTTCTTTATGTCTTGAATCCTAAATCATTGGATTATATGTAAACTGTTGCAGCTTAATGAGTTCCTTTGTCAGCTGACATGCTGAAAAAGACCTCGGACCAGCACTAAGTACAGCAAAGAGAGCCAAAATACCCGAGTTTAAATATTCAAAACATTTTTATTTTACATTTGCTACAAAGCAAAAAGCTTGCATGGAGCTCCTTACCATGGACCATCCGGTATTTAGAAAGGTATTTTTCTGGCATAAGTTATGCTAGGCAAACCGCCCATGGTGTAAATTGGTTGCACCTCTAGTGGGGTGGTAGTAGTATCTGGCAGCAGGTCTTCACTGGATTATCTTTTTTCATGCAGATCAGGAATAATTTATATGTGAAAACATTTCTAAAGAGAATCCTGTCTTGTCTGCTCCCAAACTCTTGCATGCCAAAGGAAACTGTTGCATTGACCTGCTTTTTGAAAGCAAGTGAAGTCAAGGGTTTGGACTTTTATTATTAAGTGATATAATTACTGGTAATATGAAAGGTAATAAACTTTTGAACACATAAGATTGCGTTGTAGATTAAAGAGTTAGGGAGATGCAAAGAAGCAGAATAATTTAATGGAAGTGTGAGTTGGAGTTGAGCTTGAGAGCTAGATTCTTTTGTTTATTTTTTAGTAACAGTGGAAGCTTTTGTTAACTACACAACTTTAAGCTAGGTTAAGAATTATTTTCTGGAAAATACTACTCAGTAAAAATGAGCTTCTTAATCTTTCTTCTTTATTGTAGTGTAAGACTTTCATCACTCTTACCTGTCTAGAGACTAGGTAAAAGACTAATCTATAAGTGATGGGGGTAGTCCCATACTTCACCAACACGTGTGGCTGCTGGGTTGAGATTTGCTCCATCTTGAGTTGTAACCACTATTACTACTTTCAGAAAAACAGATTGTCTTCAGTGGAGATGAGGTGTTTGTGTGTGACTAACTGCAAATGGGCAGAACATCCAACATAAGCACCACATTTTAGAGTGTAACAGGTAGTGTGTGTCAGGCTTTTGTCACTATCTACCTTTCTAGCCTTTCTCCTGCTCCCAGTCCGTAGAACAGAGTCATGCTTGTGTGTGACCCAGGCTTAGGTGCTATTCTAGCCAAAATTGTGTTGTTCTCAACATGCAGGCTTGTATATGGAGCCCCTCTGGGTGAGAAGACTGCTGGTGGTTCTTGTAATTGCATTAGGGCTTCATAAGGAGAATTTCAGGCATCTGAGGTGAAGTATATAGATATACGGGAAGATCTGAGCTGACTATGAAAGTCATAAGAACAAAATTTCTAAAATTACAAAATTATAAAGTGCTGCGGCTGTGGTCGTAGCATTTTTCCATACTTCCAAATCATGACAGGTTTTCCAGGTTCCTTTGCAGGTACTTTGCTTCCTTTAAAGGCTCACTGAATAAAACGGCAATTCTGCCATCTTTATTTGGGGGAAGAAAAGGCTAAGTTGCAAACCAGGTTTTAAGATACTGATGTCAACAGAAAAGTTTCTTTTACAACTTCTGTTCAGTTTCAGCTTTCTTTGGAGACAAGTCATCCCATTTTCTGTTCATGCACAGATACTGCAATGATTTTTGTATCCTTTTTCAATCCACTAAGAAATGTCACAAACAAGTAAGCCCAGGGAACCAGGGGAAGCTGTCTCTGGAGCAAGTTCAGCCCATCCGGGAGAAAAGAAAGAAGCTCACTGGGTATGAGTATTTAAGAGGGCCTGTGGAGGAGAAACTCAGACAAGCTGCTCATCTCTCTTTTAGCAACCATCAGTTTTGACTTTCTTTCTCCCAGAGTCTTTCAGTTTCTCCTGTCCAAACTTCAGGCTGACGTGTAGTCTCTTTCATAGCTCTTTGGGTTAACTTTGGCCTTGGAGGTGTGAGAGTGAAACCAGCCTGTACTCCACGTCTATGTCTGTTTAATATTGCACTTGCACTTCTTCCTCTTTTTGTCTGTCTGACTTGCAAAATGAGACTTGATCTTTCAAATCATGATAAGCAACCAGCTTGGCTTTTCTGAAGGTCCTGTTTGTGCAGTTGATGGATATTCCTTTAGGCTCTGGCAGCCCTGAATATGTGACTGTGCCTGGTGTGATCTTGATGGGTGTCACCGTGTGATCTGGGTAGTGAAATCCTTCCTTACTTCGGAAGGGGGAGTGCTACCCCTAGGAAACAGGTAGGTTTGTGGGGTATGGTAGCATCTGAGTCTTTAGATAATGGAAGCTGGAGAGGAAGGCAGGAGCAGGGTTGTTTTCATCTTCATTACTCAGTCAATAGCCAATCCATCATTCTTCGTACGTCCAAGTATGGATTCTTATTTTGACTTTTGTGTCTGTTTTCTTGATTCTCCTATTGAGATGGGGTACCTCCAGCAGACAGAAATTGTATTAAGATACATTTGGAAAAAAACCACACAGGCAGGATAGAAAAGCATGAGGTTAAGTCATGAAGTCTCCCATGTGAAAATATTTGGCTCACCAGTGAGCAGAATTATTTGCAGAATTTTGGGCTCTATTGGGAGAACTCAGCACACATTACTCCCTGAGGAGGGAAAAAAAGGACTATGCTCAGTTAAATTACTGTTTTTAAGAGGTTTTCTTCATCACGTGTTCCCTGGAAGCAGATGATAGCATTAGCTAAAGTAATATATTTAAGGATATTGCTTTAACAGGGCTTTCAGAAACTGGATTCTTAAATTTGTCCCATAGCTTTGTGAAACTTGAGATCATTAGGAGGAAGAAAGGCTATTGCCCATTGTCTTAGCAAGGGCAAGCTGCTGAGGATTTTATCTGGCTTGGAGGTGGAAGGGAGCCATTAGCTGGGTTAGTGGTGAGAAGAGTGCAGGGCACAGGAGGAATGGACTGGAATGGTGCTCAGCAATCCACGTGGGCTCTCTCTCCTCTACAGTAAGACTTACCTTTCATTCTGTTTCACTTTTAATTTTGAGAAAGATAGTTTTGCTTTTCAGATGTGATTGATCTCACTGGAGATGATAAAGATGATCTTCAGAGGGCAATTGCCTTGAGTTTGGAGGAATCAAACAGGGCATTCAGGGAGACTGGAATAACAGATGAGGAACAAGCCATTAGCAGGTAAACAAACAACTTATATAAAGCAGAAATTAAATTAAAGAGTTGGCAATTGGCGTGTATTGCTTTCTTTAACTTTTAATTTAACAGATAATAACTTGTTTACTTTGATTTGTGCTACTGATATTCCTGGCTGCAGGATGTTGCTTTAATGTATTGTATGTTCTACACTGGAAAATAGTCTATATTTGTGGGCTAGAATTTAATAGTATTTTTCATGTTGATGTATTTGTCTAAATATTGAGGAAGTAGTTGGAGATAGAGTATATATGGTCATATTTAAATAGGACCAAAACCTAAAAATCTGTCGTATCGCATAAAAAAGAATGCAAATGAAATATAATTAAGAAGCTAATAAAATGTCCTATTCTTTTGTGGTGTTCATTTTACAATAATAATTTCATATAGGATTTATAAGGTTTGAGTTTACTTTGTGGTTTAAAGTTTGTATGAACTTTGTAATCTTGAGCTCAATAAAAATCTGTAAGTTAACTTTGATCAGATTTTTACATTAAATTTTTGTACAGTGGGTGTTTGTGTGTAAATAGAGATAAAATTCTAAAATATTTTGGAGTTGAGCTATACCTGGGTGTGGGGTTGTGTGGGAGGGATGTTTTTTTCATCTGTGGCTGGCCTTACTAGGGGAAATGGCAATGATTTTATCCATCTGTTAGAAGCTTAACTACTGCCTCCTTGTAAATGACTAATTGTGTATTTTTTTTTTTAATACTGGGGATATTCACCACAGTAATTCTGTTCTTCAGTCACAGTATTTAGCAGACTACATGGCTTATCAGAAAAATCCAACTCTGAAGATATGGAGACTGTTATTTTATTCACAGTCATTTTCTTTTTCTTTTTGAAAAACAAATGTACTAACTGAGCATAAACATACCCCTCCGTCCCACCATTTGTGATAAAAACTATCTTGTTATACGAGTTTAAGGTAACATGTTTTATGAGAGCTGGGATGAGAAGGTTTTATATTTTCATTAATAATTGGAAGAAGATTTTAAGGTAGTTTTTCCTAAGACTTCAGTATTTGCCTGAATAAATTATTATGGTGGAAGTTATGTACAGTTCTGATTCAGAAGTTCAGCTCTCCTGCATTTTCCTTTTTGAAGGACAGAATTGTCATAATTCCAGAGTTGTGATTTAGGCAGGTATTAAGAACAATGGATCTGTTTCTCGATCTGGAAATCTTTTTCCCTGTTTTTAATTCCCCGAGCTTTGACTGCTTCTGCTGTGCTCACTGCTTGGGAGATGTGAAGGTTTTTTTCCTGTAGACTTTTTTTTTTTTTTCTTCTCAGACTAAAAAGCCCTTTTTGATATTATCTGCTCATCCCATAACTAAATTATGCTGTATTTTTTGTGGTTGCAGAAAATAACAAAGTATGCCATTTTTCCCCCCTATACGTACTGAGATGTATACAATCTGTTCAGTTATATACAGAGAAGTGTTGGTCTTTTGATAAGACATACATATTTGATGACAAGATTATACATGACAGCGTGTGCCAAATTAAAGAGCTTGTTGCTACCAAAAGGGATATGGCCTTCATACTGTACCACATCATTTTTATTTGCTGGTAATATTCTTTAGGGTGTTTGCCCAAATTCATCTCCTAAAACTTTAAAAAAATATTTACTAAGTGATCCAGAGTGTATCATAGCATAGGAAAGAGAAATCAGAGTTTGCTTGTGAATGGAGGCAGAGAAGGGTGAGGATCTTGGGCAATGTGGCATCACTGAGGTATTCTATCAACTCAGTTACCTACTGAGATTCACCCTGAGTTGATGGCAAATTTAGTCACAAGTTTTACCAATAAAGAGGGTTCAGAATTCTTGATCTGTAATGTTAAATCAGTTTCCTCAAGGACAAGGCTTATGACTTTTTTTTTGTCATTGTTTTGTTTGGTTGTGTTATTTATTTTTTTTTTAAATTTTAGAAATCGCTTTGTAGTTAACACCCCACAGAAGAATGTTGGCATTCCAATAGGAAGCACAATATCTGTACAGAACTTCTGAAAACAAAAAGTAGTGGTTGTAAACAAGTCAAGCTGCAGCCATTTACTTTTGTTTTTTGAAGTTAAACAAGAAGCAGAAATTAAGTAGGAAGTGAATAATAAGCAAATTAAACTATGGAAAAATTTTATTTTTATAAATGTTGGATGTGCGCATATTTAGTCTTTGTTGTGAAGGATTTTTTCTTTTTTCAAAGGCATTCATAGTGGTTTGGAACCTGATTTGCACTGATTTTAAGGTATCCAAGGGAGCATAAATGGCATTTTTTTTTACTTGTTTAATAAAGTTCTAATGCACATAGAATTTATCTTTCTAAATGTAATTGCCTTGTGCTACTTAGTAGGGACAGATACGATTACTGTGTAGGTGCAGAGAAAAGCACAGCGGAAATGTCCAAGTGTCCAACCTGAAAATCTTGTACATGGCACATTTAAAGTTTTTTTACTATTCCCTCTCTAAATCTCTCATGGAATTGTGCCTGATTGTGTTTCCTAATATGAAGAAGTTCTGCCTGTTTGAACTCTCATGGACTGAAGGAAGCTGTCTGGTAGGGATTTACTGGGCAAGCTCTTAAGATATGACTGAAAAGAGGATATGTGTTGAGCCTAGGGTAGTACCCATTTGAAAAGGAGAGCCCTAGGTGCATGAAGATGTCCACAACCCAGGGCAGGGCTGCTTTCTTTTTTTCTCTCTTTTTTTTTTCTTTTTTTTTCTTCATAAACTTTATCGTGGTGGTTGAAACTGCTGGGGCTGCTGTAGTGTGGTTAAGCATTGTTGTCTATAGGGCAAAGATGTAACTGGGAAGAGATTTAGGACTGGGATAACTACTTGGGTGCTCGATGTCCAGCTAAAAGACAGTCACAGTGTGAAGTACTATTCTTGTTCTTTTAGCTGAGTATCGTGCTGGAGTGGGCTTTTCTGCAGCATGTTTAGTGGGCTTCCTCAAAATGGTTTGGCTGAACTTCTGTGCTGGGGCTCACTTTGCCTGAGGCTTACTCTGTTTTCTGGCCAGCCCCATGCGAGCATCTCTGCAAAGCTTCTTGGCTATGCCCAGCTTGTTATGGAGAGACATAAAACACTGCTTTTAAATCCCATGGCAAGCCTGGCATTAACTAACCTCATTCTAGAGTTTCCTTCCAAACAAGATGCCAGCACTTGGAGGTGGGGAAGTCTTAGGTGCCATGAGGCTAAAGACATGCCATACCCTGCACGTAGCTTCTGGCTCTGCTGCTGTGGTCTCTGGGGGCTGCAAGAGGGCGTTTCAGCTGCACAGTCAGAATTGCTAAAGCCTTGTAATAACTTTCAGGAAGATGCACGTTTTGTTGGGAGCAGTGTGTGGGTAAGATTTTGTCAAGGTAATCTCAGATCAGGACAGTATGAATATAATGCAGTGAATATTATAATACAAGAGGTATACTCACTATGCTGGTACACATAAATACATTTATTTATGTAGCTTTTGAGCTGATCATTAGGTTGCTATTTAATGTGCTCACTTTTATTTCAGTTTAGATCACAGCTAGCATTAGGGTTGAAAATTAATTTGGCACATAAGAGTGTACAGCTATTGCATGTGCCCCTGAGGACAGATAAAATTAAGAAAAAATATTCAAAGCTTTGAGAGTCATACACTTTATTAAGACATGCAAACAAATTTGAAGTGGAGCTAGAGGTCAGTAAATCCCTCATCTGCTAAAGTAAAAAAAAAATAAATATGCAAATACAAGGAAGATGTTTTAATAGGTAATTAAAATGATAAGTGGGGTGAGGGAATTGTTTCAATTCAAGAGTATATATATATGTATGTATATATATGAGTTTTATTATTTCCCTGAAACAAAAGTGGTGTGGACTAGGAATTGGAGACCTTTGACAGCATCATTCTGAATTTGTTGCAGACTGTTAGAGTTTTTGTGTCAGTTTTAAAGGATCCCTTCAGTTTGTTTGAAATGAGTTTAAGTAATTCTGCCTGTATGAAAAAATATTTGAAATATGTTTAGAATATGTTTTATATAAAAATGTTTAGGCTTCTGTTTAGAATTAAATATTGATGTCCCAATTAAATAACATTTTTTCTCAAAGCAGAGTCATCTAACATTTTTGAAGTATTGGATCAGTCATAAGGGAAATTAATTTGACTGTTTCTTTACATTTGGGGGATTGTTTAGGAGATAACATTATCATTGTTGCTCTTCAGAATCTTTTACTCCTGAAGAGCTTGGTTCCATGCCCATGTATTATTTGAAGACATGTCAGAGTAGAAAGTCTTAGAGGATCTAAGACTGCCTGTCATTTCAGTGCTGTTTAGAAGGTTATCTGTCAAAATCTAAATGTCAGAAATTGGTAAGTCCTTAGGAAATGAAAAGTTTTAGGTTCTTTCTGAGATTTGTTGATACAAAAGTAGTATAAATACCAAATGGTCTCTCAAATTCTGAATGCTTCTGTTTTTCTCAAATTAAATAGCAATAGCAAATTATTACGTCCCCCAGAGCAGCTACAGAAGTTCATACAATACTTTGCAGTTCTTTTATATCTTCTGAGATACCTTTTCTTACTTTGACAAGAGCATATCTTGAAACAAAAATTTACAGTTAGAAAAGTGAGGGATTATGTTTTGTGGTCGTTTCTCTCCCCCTCCTCCCCTCATTTCTTTATTTGTTGTGTTGTTTTTTTTTTTCCCTAGAGTGTTCAAACTTTGTCCTTTAGGAACTCTGTTTACAGACCAGCCTGAACTTGTGTTTCTTTGATGTGTAGCGAGTCTAGAACCAAAGGGGACAACCCTTCAGCCTGCACATTCTGCTTCAGTGCTGGTCACACAGCTGAAGTGCCCCTGTGACTGGCAAACATTGTAGTTCAGCACCAGCTCAGCCTTTTGGATGATCATCAAAGTAGATGCCTGGGGGTAGTAACAGTGTCAGTAGTGCATACACCAGGCAACTTTGCTTAGTAGTTAGAACTGTTCTTATATGACCTGAGTGTATGTATCTCAACTTTTTAATTTATATTATGGTTAGCACAAGGTACCTTTAAGGTGTTCTTTGTCACCATGCGAAGGACATGTACTGACACAGAAATAACCTGTTGAGCGAAGCTTGAGTTTGGGAGCATAGCGCACATCACGTCTTGCTAGCATCTGAATCATGGGCATTCAAAATAAATCTCATAGAAACAGTTTGCTCCAAAATAATTGAAATGCACATTTAACCTGTGGGCTAGCATTTGAAAAGTTGTTGGGAGGTGCCTTTCATAAAGTAGCTAATATGTAAAGCAATAAATACAGTTTCGTATGATCTGAAAATGGAAACAAAAACATCTTCTATTTTTGAAAGTTGCCTAGCTAGCATTGCTTTTCTGTTAGTAGATTCAATACTGGTGACTTTGTGTTTTGCATGTGAATAAAAGCAATTGCAAATGAAAGCATTACACTAATAGCACTGCCTAAAAGTTCTTGTTTATCCATTAGAATCTGGTTCTTAAATAACTGACTTGCAGACATGGCTCCTGTAGAGCTTCTCACAGGAAATTCACTCACTCACTAATAGTTTTCCAAAAAGCAATGAAAATACTGTAACACATCTAAAAGTAGAATGGTATCTTACTTTTGAAGACTTATTATAACCAAGTTCAGAAACAATAAGGTAACAAATGATGCAATCTATATGTCTGTATTAGTAATTAAAACTGGTTTACTATGTCTCTTTTTTTCTGCTTTTTCTCACATTTTTCCCTCCCTTCTGTTTCCAAAGAGTTCTAGAAGCCAGTATTGCAGAAAATAAAGCAAGTTTAAAGAGGACACATCCAGAGGTATGGAGTGACTCTCCAAACCCTTACGATCGAAAGCGGCAAGACAACTGTCCAGTAGGATTAAAGAATGTTGGCAATACATGCTGGTTTAGTGCTGTCATTCAGGTAAGGACCCTCTGTGACTTAGCTCTGCATTTAAAGTAAATAGTGGATACCTTAAGATAACTTGTTTTACTAGGAATTTTAGGCCGCTGCATGAGACCCTTTTGAGCATTACTTATGGCATTTTTAAACATGTTTATTTGTAAGTCTAAGCGTAGAAAGTGCTGTAGCATAATCAAATGAAGCTTCAAAATGTGTCTGCAGCCCATGCTGACATCAACGCCAATTATGGATTCCTGAAATAATTTAAAATTGGATTACAGATAAGGAACAGACTTTTTGTATTTCAAAGGAACTCATGCAGGAGGTGGCTAACAATGGAGGTAGATAGAGGAAATTACACCTTCAGTCATGGAGTGCTTACTAGAATAGCTACAAGGAAATAGCTGAGTAAGGTAAAAGAAGAAATAGCTGATAAAGAAGAAAATGAGGAGGGAAGTGAAGGTATTACATGGATGCATTTGTGTCCCTTTTGGGTTGTTTTATCCAGTACAGCTAGTATACATGCTTTAGTTTGTTTTTTGTGTATATATGGATGAAATAAAATCTGTTTTAAGGTAAATTGGGAAATGATTATTGATACTGCAACTTGTCTAGTGAAATCTCGTGTTGTAATATCATTAATTCATTGTGTATAACCTGATGTCTCTCTCAAGTGTTTTTTTAGAGGTGATTGCTACACCTGTGCTTCTGTAAATAATCTTTATATTTTCATAAGCATCCAGACTCACAGAGAAATTGGGTAAAACTGGCATTTGAAATGTGTGAGTTTAATTTTAGTCTACAAGAAGCTAACTCCATATATTGTAACTTTTCATAGTCTGACATTTTGAGAGGAAGCAAATAAAATATTTAATACCCATTTTCAACAAATTACTGTCTAGCTGAATCACTTCACATAAACTAATATTGTTACTTTCGTAGTGATGGCTGTTATACTTCAGTCTGAGTCCATTTAGATCAATGGTCTGTCTGCCTAGCAGTTTCTTCAAATGGCTGCATATAGAGAAGTAAAAGAGTACAGTGATACCACTCTGTTAGAACACTTCGAAGCCTCTGGCTGCTTCCATTTTGGGAAATTTTCTTGATCTTTTCTAGTTTCTTTAGTTAGTAATCCCTGGTGGCCATCTCTTTTATGTAATTGTCACCCTTGAGCCTTGCAAATGTTTTGAACCTGTAGTGTCCTTTGGATAGGAGTTCCATAGTTGTGCTTCCCATTGCATGAAGAACAGCCGTGTTTTTGTATGGCTTTTTGAACCAGACTCCACTCTACTTTTTCTGGTGGCCTCCCAGTAAATAACTGATAGCTATGACAGTTCTGTGGACTACTGTCAAACTCTCTCTCAACAGGCCAGTAGCCTCTTTTTTTCAGGTTGACTGCTGAGTTGTTGCCCATATAGGATCTGTTCTAACTTATGATTTGCCTTGTTGCTCTTCTCCAGATCTTTTCTAGCTGTAGTAGCATTTTAGTGGGAGGACCATGAACGTTCTCAAGGTATGGGTGGGTTATGAATTTCAGGTGATGTGATGGACACATACAGAATTTTCAGGAAAGACAATTAGGGATGACAAAGAAGGACATTGCTTTTCTTGAGGAGGAGCAACTCAAATGTATGTGGTACTTGTGTAGGACAAGATGATAGTTTAAAGTGAGAGTTTGTGAGTCAGGATAGGAAAGGAGGCTGGTCCCTCCTCTTTTCTTTCAGCATCTAGTAATATATCAGGGGGTTGAATTTCCTGTTTTCCTGAGATTTTGGGGGGTTTCCCTTATTCCTCTTTTTCTTATTCCTTCACATTCATAGTCGTTTTCCCAATACCACAATAATTGTCTTTGTATTAATACAGAGAAACATCTTATTTCCATAAAGTTCTTTGTGGAGCTAATATAACTGTTATTTTATCTTCTCCGTTGTCTAATCAGATTTTACATTCTGTAGTAGTCCCGAATCTTTTTTTTGAGTTTGTTTTTTTTTTTTTTTTGCCAAGATTTTTTTTTAATTAATTTTTTTAATTTTTTTTTGTTGTTGTGCGTGTGCGCTCATGTATGCATGAGCATTTCTGTAAAATAAATACTTCAATGTAGAAAATTGCAAATGTTTAAGTAAATGTTTTCAGGGAAACATGAATTTTAATTCACTAACCACTGAGATAAAAACAGGTTAGGGAATTCAAAACCCTGTGCTAGACTTATGATCTCTTGTTATTTATACCAATGTGCAACTTTCTACCTTGAAAACAGTTTATAAAGAGGGTTAACTAGTTATTATGATCATCAGCCATGTTATGGGAAAATCTGTGGCCTTCGAAATTATGATTTGCTCCTAAAAGAAAAATTTGCATGTTTAGGTCTGTAGAAAGTAATTCAAGTAAACCATTGAAAGATGCCTTAGTTTGTTGAAAAATTAGGTTATTAATACAGTCTGCCAACCAGGAACACTTATGTTTCAAACTACCAGCCAGGAAACTTAATGCATATTAATTTAGAGCATTAGCTAACACCATATATATTTATCCACAGGGCAGATTGATGCCCTGAGTTGCATTGAATATGCAGAATAATTTTGAAGCTTGCTTTAGGAGTCATTTAACACTTGACACATTATATAGATCAACAATATTTAAATGTTAACTACTGTCAGTCACAATGATATATTGTGTAACATAATCTGAAACTAAATTGCAAAGAAAGATCTTAATTCTATTTAAGGAGTGCTTGTTAAGAAAAGCTTTTGACATTCTGACAGTTTTCTCATACAATGTATGCTGGGTTTTTTATAGCTGCCAATGAGCTGACTTAATGAAGTACACTTTTCAATGATCTGTTGTATTTCTATAGAGAAAATGAAATTTCTTAAAATAAGCTTGCAGTGAGTGACAGCAAATCCTAGCAAATTTCAAACATTGCTAGAAATACTGCTTTTTAATCTGTACTTACAGGTGCATTAGAGAAATATGGATATGTAGGGAGTCTCTCTTTAGACAGTAGAACTTTATTTTGGATCTTTCAACAGTTGTTAGAACCAAATAGTAACATTTTTTCCACAGCATAACTTTAAAAATCTGTCTTGCTGTTGAAGACTTTTGACTTGGTAAGAACTTGAATTTAAAACTGAGTGCCAAGATAAATATGTTAAAACAAAACTGTGCTAAAGCATGTTTGTAGCTTTTGCTACTGTTTTGTTATATTAACTTGTGTCAAAGAATACCTAAATCTTGAGATGTTAGAATATTTCGAAAAGGTTTTTTGTGTGTGTTGGTATCATTTTTTAATTACTATTCTTCTCATTATTTTAACTGTATATATCTGTTCTTGTAATAGCATGTAAGATACTTAAGTCCTCTAAGGACCAAAACATTAGTATCGTACTACACGTTCTTCCTTTTTTGCAGTAGATTTCAGTGATTCCCTTGTAAAAAGATAACTTCAAAATTTTCCTTTCTTTTGAGAGTTTATATTCTGAAAATGGCTTATAACTAATACATTTATTGAACTTGTGAAGTGGCTCCTTTGTGTCATGCTGAGCCCAAGTTAAGTGTTTGCAGGATGTAAAAGGCAGCAACTCACAGGACACAGATGCACTATTGGAATCCTGTCTGTAGCCTTGCTGCCTCTAAATTGTCTCCCAGATGTTTTGCTTTAAGACATGACACTAGGCTGTCTTTTGGAGTTCTAAGTAGAGTTTTTAGTCATGTGGGAGAAGTAATGCCCTGGCTGGCAGTGCTTACCCCTTGGAAAGCTGTCATGCCTCATTCTGTGTAGTTGGTCATCTACTTAGTGCCCCAAGACAAGTTTCTGATGGAGGGAAGTAAGTGAAGGGGGAATCAGATTAAAATTGTACTGTAAATGCTGCTCCATTCACCTCCAGTTCTGTATCTGAAGTATGAGGTGCAGCAGTTCCCTGTGTCTCACGAGCTACTGAGGACCTATCCATATTGTAGCTTCCCCCATTTACCAAATGAGTTGTCCCAACAGCACACTTGAGGTTTGGCCTCTCCGTGCTCTTTTCTCCAGCAGTCTGTCAGAGTTTGTTTATTTATTAAAAAATGAGACACTTTTTGGGGTTTGTTTTCTTCCCTAGAAGTTCATAGCTTACAGAACAAAGAATTAACAAGCTACTATCTTAAAAGCATGGATCTCCATGGCTTATTTTTAACTTTTATTTTCAGGTTTTCTGGCAGCACTTCTGGTATTTTACTCTGTTTCATTGTGTTTAGAAGCATCTTTCCTGCTTTCCTGATGTCAGTGTGTTTGGGGTCAGGATCTCATGGGTACTAAGTTTTTAGTTCTGTCAAGAAGCAAGCCAGTGTGAGTGAGAATCAAGCAAGTATTTTCTTTCCAGATAGTGGCTCAAGTGTTGTTTTTACTGTCTTAGAAGCACTATTACCTAACATGCATTTTTTGATTTTTCCTATCTGTCATGTTGAATGGAAAGGATTGTGATGGGTGATGTGGCAGTGCATTATCCCAGAAAGCCTAGAATTAGGTCGTAAGAGTTACATATATGTATATTGTATGCAACTCCTATGATTCTCTGAGCCTGCAGTAGAAGGTTGGATGGTGAAGAACATTCAGTCCACAATTGCTGTTTGAATTAAAATGGTCATTGATGTTATCTTTTCCTTCCACAGTTTTCTATGTAAGCTATCTGGGGTGCAGAGGTCAGGGTGAAAATACAATATAAACTGTTCTGTGGAGTTTTATGGGCAGAGGTATAATGAAGTTGGAGATCTAGTTTCTTGCTTTAACTCCCCCCATCAGTCCCTCTGTTCCCCTGTAAAGATTGACCTGTGCTTTCCACGTTCAGTTGTCCTATGGTATTTGCAGGATATTCCTTTTCCTGCTTTTTGTTCTCTATGATCTCTAGTTCTTTCAGGTTGCTTGTTTCATTTTTTTTCAAATTCTTCCCTTTTACTTAGTGGTATATAATATAATGCAGTGTTGTGAAGGGTTGGAAAGCTTTAATGGATGATGGCTTTAGCTTTCACTCAATAGTTGTTAATTTACTTAAAAAAATAAGGTTCACGACTCATCAATTATCCCGAATCCATGTGTACTTCCTAGGTTTGGAAGAGCATAAAACTATTGCATTTTTAGGTGTATTACATAACGTTATACCACGAATGTATTTCATGTTGTTGTGCTTTAGGCAGTAAGTTGAAAACTGTGACCGTGTAAGGAAATGCTGGCTGTTATTTTATGTCCTAACTGATTTTTTTTTTTCCTTGCTTTGATCATGTAACAGAGGAGTGGTTGGTTGGCATTTTTCAGTATGTGCCAAGACACAAGTAAAAAGTGAATGCTTCTGAACACATATCATACTTATTTGAGGTCTGAATTGCAGTAATGTTCTGAATTTGTTGCTATAAGCAAGTGAATGGTCTTTAAATGCAGTCTTGTAATACCATGGTGAGCTGTTTGTTTAAAATGTTGACTTCATCCAAGTTTGCTAAAGCTCTTAAGTCAGTTTGACCTTCTAGATCAAACAGTATGAAAGCCATTTTCCATATTCTTCTATTTTACACCTCAGACTTTAGACAAGCAAAACACAACAACTTAAAATTGTACTTCATACCTTTGTTTTCAGCAATTTGGAATGTTGATTGATTTACTGTTTATAAATAAAAATGTCCTTTTTGAGATACTTTCCAAAGCTTTTAAGATGTAGTATTGAATCTGCCTGTGTATTTGAAAATGCTAAACTTTTTCCTGGCAGCTCCTACTGTGCAATCAGTGTTGTTCTGCTAAAGTTCAGCCATGAGATAGTGTTCTGTCTGTAGGTCTTTTATTTTAGAGAGAGAGAGAAAAACTCCTCTTCCTGTGCTTTCACAAAGAAGCTTGAACTGGAACCTGCTGAAGCCTTAGCTTTAAAGCTGTTTTCCTTTCTTCCTTTCACTTTCCTTTACATGTAATTTTCTAAAGAATGAGAGGATTTTCAGGAAGGCATTTGATTGTGTCAAATTCTTGATGTATGGGAAAAGGTAGAATCAGGAATATGGTTATGTGACACTTGTTTTCTTAAAGTTTTTTCCTCTAAAAGGTGGAAGACAACACTATGTGCTTAAGAGAAAACAATTAAAATTCTCTCTGGTCTTGTTACAATTATGTATTTTCTACATTGTAAGTAAAATGTGTTTATATTTTTTTATATGCATAGCAGTCATTTTCCTTTTAGTTTAAGCATTATAAGAAGATTCTGGTTGTATTATGCTTGCTGACTTTTGGTATATACCTAGGCTCAAATATAGGCCTGATGACCATATTTAAAGCCCACCATTAATGTCTATCCTGAAAAGAGGATTTATCACTTACGTGACCAAGATACACATGAGTAGGAGGCAGCCTAAGTGCAAGTTTATAAGGAGATACAGGGTTGAAAGGACTGTAGCACAGGAACATACAGCACAGGAACATATGTGACAACATATGTTTGCTTTATGGACATTTGTTGTGGAAAAAAGGGGGTTCAATAATATGAACCAAAGGGTAAAATAGTGAAGTAGATCAACAAATAGAAAAAGTGGGGAAAGACATAAAGAGGAGGGTGAAGTGATTATCCCAAAGTAGTGCTGAAGAGTGTGAAAGACTTGAAAGTTGGAGAGAAGTAGACCTAGTTGCCAGTGAAGTTGCTTGCATTTTTGCAATTTGGAGCTTTTCTGGACAGTAATATTCGATCTGAGGTGTTCAGCAGTGTTAAATCACTATTAAGCCTATGTGGAGTTTTTAGTAGTACTTTTGGTTTGAACCCTTAGAACTTCAGATATTGAGAACTGGTAAATTTAAAGTTCTTCATGTTATTGGAAGAAACATAGGGTAGTGGGTGCAGGTGATGGCATACATTCCATAGCCTTTTGCATTTTCTTTGATTTACATTATTGGCATGAATAAAAGGTTAACCCTTTAATAGGGTTTAATTAAGCCCTTAATAGCCAATCTATTCTAATGAAAACTGGCTCTATATACAGTAAAACAGCAAAATTGTTTATCAAGTGAAGTGAGAACATAAGTCTGATTTGTTATATTGGCAAGGAAAAAGGATTCCAAATAATAAACTTAATGACATGGGCAGAGTTCCATTTTTGCTTTGTATTTTTAGAGCAGTAAAAATGTATTCATTCTTTAAGATTTCTGTCTACTCGCTATACAAAATTTAGATATGGTCTCTGCTTTGTGGCTTTAAAATCTGAATAAATGCAAAATTGGAAATGCATAAAAGGTTGCAGATGACAAAATAAGGCAGATGGATGTTTCAACATGCTAATGCATGTGTAAGCTTTCAACTTAGAGAAGATTATGTTTTAGCTAAATGCCAGTACCTGAAGCAGTTAATTTAGGAGCTCTGTAGGAATGCATACTTCTCTTTCCCCCTCCTGAAGAGTTGCTTTTCAGTCCATACTGATAAGATATATTTAGGGTTTGGTTACTAGCCAAATTAAGTCCTTCCTAAATTTTCTTTGCCAAAATTGAAGTTAGTCTTTATCTTTCTCTCCTGTTAAATCTCAAACCTTAGGTCTGATTTGGACACCTACACTAGTTTTGGTATCCTTGCCTTTGATCCCCTTTACTTTGATAAAAAGGACCCTACAAACTGGCTTGCCAGAAGACAAGAAATTACAAAGAATTTAATGGGCTGTTCTCGGAGAAACATGCATGATGACCATGTTTCACAGTATGCTGTTCATGCTCCAGTTGTCTGCCAGCAGATACGTCCTTACTTTGTTTTCTAAGCTTCATTAGTGATTTCCTTAAGAGAAGTGAATGTTTTCTGCAACCATTACAACACTGGTCAAATGTGTTCATTCTGCTTCAACATCATAAATGATTTTCTGCCAAATGACAAGATTTTGGCATATTGATGACTGGCTTACAATTAGTCTGAATGGCTTTAATACATGTTTGACAGTATAATTTGAAAACCCTTCTTCTCATCCAAGCTTAATCTTTGCGGATTGAATGGAAAGATGTTTTTTTCTGGTGAACTTACAGGACTGTGATAGATATTAAAAATTCCCCAGTTCTTGAGCAAAACAGTGCCTGCTTTTTAGTTCTCAAGAATTGGAAAGAAGTCAAAATTACTAGTTAGAAAAACTTAATTTTTTTTCATACATCTGCTATTGAAAATTCTGGTTTTAGAGCCCTGTGCTTACAGAACTTGCAAGAAACAAGTATAGAGAGCCTGTATAAAGCTATGTGAAACAGCTTGATAGGTCATCTTTTATCTAGACACAGAAGTACTGTTTTTCTATTTTCCAAGTGTTGTTGATGTAAGTATCTTACTATTTTAGGACTCTGCTGGTAGCTCTTAATGATCTGTGTTGTATATCAAGCTTTTACTGATTTAATATGCTGACTAATTTCTATTCTTGCAGCGTTAATGCATCATCAGTTTACTTGAATGTTAAGAATTAAATCTCTATTTAAGGACCCTGGCAGAATTTAAGTTGCCTATGCTTGATCATCCTCGACATTAAGAGGGGAGAAGGAATAGGCAGGGTGGTTTAGAAGAAACCAAAGTAGCTTATATTCTGAAATTGTTTGGACTCTGTGTAGTGTGGGCAGACGCTACTTGGAGAAGTGAAGTTTTAGTATCTTACAGTTTTGAAGCTATAACTATACCTAGCTGCCTCTGGCATGACAGAAAGTACATCTACATCATGACCACCTATAGAGGGGAAAGCCATGGTATGTCTGTCATTCAGCTCCATTCATTTGAATGCCCTAAACTGGTGCTGGGTTTTTGTTAATTTTAATTTTCTTTTTACTCTTGTTCAGCCCCCAAACTGACAGGAGTCAGGTATTCTGAAAATCTATTGATTTTCATGGCAATTTGATAATAGAGGCTTAGCCTGGCTACGTTTTCAGATGACAGCTTTTAAATAGGTTTAAAGACACTGGCGAAAAAACCAAAACATAAATTCTTCATAGTTTACATGGGTAATCTATAAAAGTATTTGCTCAGTGCCAGCAGATACAAAGTTATCCACCTTTTGTATCCAGCCTGGTTTTTTGCACTGTGACTCCTGATACCTCTGGATAGCTGAAGCCAAGTAGGTGAGAGATGAATTGCTGCCCCATACAATGTGTTTGGGAGGCCAGTGCTTTGGCATGGGACCAGGGAGTGGCATCACTCTGAGTGGTATTCTGCTGTATCTTGCTTGGGGGCTGCAGAAGAACAGCTTCTGCTCTATAGCATCACCTACCCTAGGTATAGAAAGCCTAGTGAAGAGGTGACAAACAAAGGATGCTCTGCAAATTTGGAATTGTATTGCCTAGCCCTTTTCTGAAGCACAGGGGTAGATGGCCATGAGAAATCTCTGCTACAAAGAGAACTGTAAGTAGCTCCTGAGGTACATCAGGCACAAATGATTGGTCTCAGGCCACTTACAGTAATATCTGTTTGAACTTACACTGGGAAATTGCCTTTTTTTTTTTTTTTTTTTTTCCATGAAGTTTTCAGTTTCCTGATGTTGATTTAGCTCAGTATAGAGTATATACAACATGATACAGTCCTGTCATTGATAGTGGTCTTCCTAATAGATTAAAGGTAAGCATTCTGCTGCGCTCAATACAGCCACTCACTGCATAAACAATTTTGGAGAAAAGCTTATAACTAAGTATCTTGCATAAGGAATTTTGAGCATAACAAGGCTGAAGAAGAGCATATCAGACATCAGCTTGCAGAGATAGGTTCTTTTACCTTAGTAAAGCACAGAGTTACTTCTTAACAATTTAGAGTTCTGGTTTAAAGAAATACATTTTTTGTAAAAAAACTTGTGGATTGATTGCCAGGCAAAAATTCTGAACTTTAATATAGTTTTCTATAATTAATTTATCTCTGCGTATTATGAAATCGGCTGTCTGGGCTGATGGCACTTGGATTAGTCATAGAGAGAAGTCAGTCTTTGGACACTGTATTTCAGCATCTGGTTTATTTTGTTTGTGAGCCATTGCTATGTTTTGTTTGATGGAAGAGTTCACTAGTGGAATGCTGCTACATCATGAGACGTACCTTCAATGAGCATCAATTTGGATAATGACCCTTTCATTAAATATTAACATTTTCTATGCTTTGCTTAAGTAAACAGAGGACTGTTTGAAACTTCCTTTTGTGCAAGGACAGATAGAAGGGGAACCTGCATTTTGAACAGGAGAACAGGAAAAAAATTAATCAATTGTGTTGATTTAGTAAGGTCAGAAAGGTCTGTTTTGGTTGATGTTTTAGTGAAGGGCTTTTTGAGTTTGTGGGTTTTTGTTGTTTTTAACTTAGCCTTCTGAAGATGCTGTATACCATGGGGCACAGGAAGAATTTAAACTTAATACAGGGGGTTTTATGAGGAGAGTTGGGGATGCTGCAACTTTGCACAAACATATCTTTTTCTCCTTCCAATGTGTTTTAAATTCTTAAAATAAAGGCAAGTACATCTTCAATTTCACTTTTTTTACTTTCTTGGCACTACCAAGTTGAACTCCTATTAAACCTCCTATTAAACTTAAACCTGCTGTCTGTGAATTAAGTCTTCACCTGTGTAGGACAAGTTCTGGGATCAAAGTCTATTGCTGGAGTAGGCAAGCTCTTTCTTTCCAAAATAAGTAGTAGTATGTGGTCAGGAAAAAAAATTATAGATTGTAAAAACAAGAGCAATGAATAGGAGGGTATTTTTAAAATCCCTTACACCTTTCTACATCAGAATGCTAGTCTGTGGTAACGAAGTGAACTTCAACTAAAGTATTTTCTGTCTGTACAGAAAAGCAACCATGCAGTTATAACAGTGATGAGGACTTCAATTCTTAGACACTGCTTTGGACTTTTATTTTTGTAACCCAGATGCATCTTGGTTTTCTGTAGTCTCTTGGGTCCAAGCTCTGTTTTACACTGTGGAGTTCTTGGAGGGTATGCTTGTAGACACACCTGTGTTCATGTTATTGTCTGTAAAATTAGAATGTTATAGGTTCCTTACCCACAAGGATGTATAGCAGTTTTTTATGTAGAGTATTCAGATGATAAAGTAATAAGAGGAGTGGGCAGAATGCAAAGAGTACAGATAATTGCAAGTGGATTTAAACTGCATGTACAAAGATGCGCTCTCTCTGAGGAGGTAAATGATAGAGAGGATACAAGATAAATTTTTCACAGCTAATCAGGCTTTAATTTCAGTCTGAAAATGGACAGTTAAACAATTAATAAAATTCTTGTTGATTTACCTATAATCTAAAATTATAGTTCTGTTTATGTGATTTATGTGTAAACAACTTTTTTTATTAGGCTGTTTTCTTAGCAAAAAATGGTCTTCTGGTAAAAATACATTTAGTGAAGTTAAGTGAGATAATCTTGCTTTTGAAATGAAACCTTAGCATATGTTTAATATTTCAGTAAGACCTGTAGGATAGAATTTTATATTGTTTATAGAAGTGCTTAAATGTTTTTTAATTTTTTTCTTTTCAGTCGTTATTTAACCTACTGGAGTTTCGAAGACTAGTTTTGAATTTCAATCCTCCTGCAAATGCTCAAGACTTGCCCCGAAACCAAAAGGTAAAATTGGAAATTAACTTCTCCTGGCTGGCACATGAGGACATTTCTTCCCTGCTATTGAATTGTCTAGCTTGTATTAACACAGATTTTATAGGTGCTTCCTATAAACTTCATCGGAGCTTCCTATTACGGATCTTGCATAAAAGATGTTAGCTTCACACCAGAGCCCAGGGTGCTGAGAGAGGCAGAATTTGCTCAGTCTGCTGTTGCTTAGGTTCAGTGGCAGGGCTTTGCTGATAGAGCTGTAGCAGCACTGCTTTCTGTGGGTGAGCACTTCTACTGGGAACCTAGAACTCTTTTCTAGATCCTTCACACTGTGCAAAAAACACATGTTTTTTGGGTTGCATGTGTGTCTTTGATCTGTGTAGCTTTGCCAGCAGCATTGTTAGTGTTGGCCTGGCCACTTCATTGGTTTTTTAGGGTGATCATTACCTGTAATTTATGATCTGAGATTAAACTTGTAGTTATTAGCTTGTCCCTTCTGGCAGTTTCATGAGGTAATCATAAGTATATATTTTCCTGAGTTTATTCTGGTACTGATGTGGAATTGTTGGGGGGGAACCTTGGGTCAGGTTTCTTGTAACCTCAGGTTAGTGAGGGAGAATGATCATAATCTGAGACTTCTACAGACCAATTTTGTTTCCTTCATGGATGGCTTCTGAGGAGAAATACATGGAGGCACCTTGGTTTCTGTGTTGTGAAGGCAAGGAAGAGGAAATGACTGTGAAGCATGAAGGCACACATTCCCCTGATTTTTAGCAGGGGAGCAAGCAGTGAATTTTTTCACAGAGCAGTGAATTTTTGCATATCCAGAAATTAGACTGTTACCTTCTGTTCTTTTCTTTTGTTTTTTTGAAAAGAGAGTGTCTTGTTGCTTCTCTTAGTTGTTTGGCATTTTGGGCCTGACTGGAATGTTCACTAGCAAAATTAAGAGCTGACGTTAAAAAGCAAAAGAAAATGGACACAGGGAAGATAGTGTCCATTTTTTAAAGCTCTAGGTATGTACTATAAAAGGGAAGTTGAATGTTTAGTCAGAATTGTATCATTTCTCCCCTACCCCATCCCCCCACACTTTGCTCAAAAATCAAGTTGTCACTTGGGTTTTTGGTTATATTTTGTTTTTGTTTTTTTTTTAAGGGAAAAAAATGTGTGCATTAGGTCACGAGATGGTTGCAAATACAGCATGGATAATATTTGGAAAGTGTCACAGGAAGGTGATAGGACAATGTATTTTACTAAGAAAGACAAGATAAAGTAATACTTCACTAAGAGTTGTACTGGAATATTTTTTTTTTTTTTTTTCAGATGGACCTTCTGCCTTGTATTTTGTTATTTGTCATAGAATTTTTTAGTAATATCCTCCAGTAGTCAGAGTTCTTTACCTTTGTTTTTCAGGGCTTTTAAGAGGTTGTATGAAAAAGATATTAGCAGGCTGTTGTCTTAGAAAAGCATCTTGCTCAAGCACTGACACCAGTAAATGAATGCCTTTAGCAGTTCCAAAGTGCTATTTTTCAGACATTATAACCATGAGAGGCAATATTAAGGCTGTGTGTAATGGTGTAACCCAGGCAAGTATATGGATTTGTGCAGAAATCTTGCTTTCTGCAAGTTTACTAGGAAGAATCTCTTGCAGTTGTTTATATTCCCTCCTTTGTTAACTTTAATTTCGTAATGAAATAACATGATTAATTGCTGTACTCACCTGTCTCGTCTATAGTTCAAGAAGGATTGTCTTGATGTTGAAGTATGTTTTGAGGAGAATTTAGGAAAAGAGGTCACTTCACTAGTGGAACTTAGACAAATAGAAGAGAAGGAATGCCTGCCCCAAGTGTGGTGGTTTCATTTCTCTGTAAGGTGAAGGCAACTGAAGACAAACTGACTTAAAGCTGTAATACAAGCTACCAGTTTACAAAAAAAGCCCTGGAATTTCCTTAAATGTTTACTTGTTTTAAAACTATCTTGAGTTATTTTTCTTTTAACCTAGTATTAAGTAATACATTGGACTTACATTCCCTAGGATCAAACTTCTTTGCTAATAACAACCAAATATAAATAATCTTATATTATCAAAACTTTGGTTTACATCCTGTTGTTCTTCCAGTTGGTGGAAAGTAAAATTTAATACGAGGGTCATGACAATCTCTTGATTTACAATTAAAGCATGTGGTTGTACTTCAGCAAATATTCTGTGGTGGTATGGCTTTGTTCATTACTATGAATATATTGACTCCGTATTTGTCATGTAAAATTTTTAAACCAGAGGACATTGGTATAAATTTTGACTTAAAAACCCCACCCCAAAACAACATCCACTCCCTGTTGGCCTCAGCTAATTGGACTGTGTTTTTCTGGATTTTAAACTTGGGTGAACACTTAAAATCTCAATCTGTTCTCATTGTTATTTTTCATTTGAAATGAAATGAAATGACTTTTCTTCCTTGGTGCATTTCTCTACTTCCTTCAGTAGAACAAATAAGGTTCTCTGTAGTTACTCCAGTTTCTTTGCTCTCCCAGTTCCTCTTGCTTTATTCAGTTGAGGCCAGCAAAATGTTCTGATGATCTCTTTGGGAAATGTTTTATTATGGGAGAAAGTGGGTTACTGTGCTACAAGTTAGCACATCCTCCCCCTGTTTCAACATTATCGTTATTCCAGTGTCATGATGTACTGCTTGACAATAATGTTTGCTGTGCAGATTGCATTAGAAACATTTCTTAATCATCAATTGTTCCAACATCAGTGTATTAAGAAATTGTTTATTCAGGCAGCATGGATGATAAATTAGAGAATGTTTCAGTTTATGAACTTTCTGTACAGTTTTTATTTCAAAATAGATGTTAATCTTTTTGTGTAAGTGTTGCTGCACCTACAGGATGCCTCAAAATTGGGAGCTGAATGTTGTACAATGATAACTTCATTAGTTATTTTGTTTTAACATTAAGTCCTTTCTGGAACCTGTAAAACTTGTATTGGGGACTGAGTCACATCCTTCTGAAGATTTTAGGCTTTGAAGATTTTGGTCAGAATCAGTGCTTGTTGTGGTAATCTGGTCAGGGAGCATGCCTAATGCATTACATTTTGCTTTCTCAAAAAATCTTTCTAGTTCCACTAGACTTCCATAGGGACTACAGAGGTATTTATTTTGAGTAATCCTACTGACAACAGCAGCCAATGCTTAAAATTTGTAGTGTATATTTGGGTAATGAATGCAATAATATTCACTGCCTATGTATTCAAGATTTAACTAAAGGAAAGCAAGATCCTAGAGTATTTGGTCTACCATCTGTATTACACAACTGAACTACCCCTGCCATTGAAACATCTTGAATATATCTGCCCTTAAAACTTGAAATTCTATTGATTATTAGTAAATCACTTTATGAAAATCATGTGGGAAAAAAACCCCACCACTTTCACAACTTGTTTCCCTGTTCTGTTGTTACAAAGCACTTTAAAGATGTAAACAGGAGACTGATTGTGTTCTTGTTATGAGGATTTAATGATGAATTACAGTGTCATTTGATGAAGTTTTCAGCCTTTCTTGTGAACATTGTTTATAATTGGCAAAGTGTTGTGCAAGGTAGACAAGTAGAGCAAGTGAAACTTGGGAATTTACTTGACTGAAATAATTTTTCAGGTTTTATGTCAGACATATTACAGTTCACCAGACTTTATGTACAAAAAGCTTTATATAGGAGTGACTGAATAAGTCAGCTGTTTAGTGTGCATGTGAAGTAGTTTGTCATGAAGTAATTCGAGTTTGACCATCATCTGACATCTGTGCTGCTTTTGAATGATATTTTTTTCTAAATACAAGTAGATATTACATGGATTTGACTTTCACAATTATTTGTGAACTATCTACTCAGGAGCATAAGTGGTACCTTCACAGAATTTGGAACCTGTGTTATTACTGATTTGTGTGTCAGTTTCTGTGCTTTTCATTATGCAGGCAGAAAGTATTCTGCTTCTTTCCTGGAAACCTGAAAAACAACTCCATATTCTCCATAACTATGCTTACAAAGACAGGTAGAAAGGAGAGCAGGCTATTTCTTGTTGATCTGTCAAGAGAAATGATAATGATCTGAGTATACCTTGCAAATTTATTCCTCAGTAAAAAAATGAGCTTACAAAGGTACAAGGCAGTGTGTAGGCTCACACAAAATTCTGGTAAAGGTATAGAGGAATACTGATTTCAATAAAATTGGTGCATGTTGTTGCACTGTGTTACTTTTTAAGGCTTTTTAAGTCTTGGGAGCAATAATTCTGTCTTAAATGCAGCACAGCTTGCAGTAGGTCAAACGGCCACATCTAGAAATAGTTTCAGGTAGCTTTCAGTTTCTGAAATGGGATTTTCTTCCCAGAGAATTACATGACATTACTTCATAAAATTGACAGGTAAGAGGCATGTAACACTGCCTTGGCAAACACACATTATGATGATTGGCTGTGTATGCACTTAGTCCATTGGGTAACATGACTATGAAGTAGACTTTTGTTACTACTTTGTTAAATATTTTTGTCTTCTTCAAATACAGGAACATAGGAATCTGCCTTTCATGCGTGAATTGAGGTACCTATTTGCACTTCTAGTTGGTTCAAAGAGAAAATACGTTGATCCATCAAGAGCAGTTGAAATCCTTAAAGATGCTTTTAAATCAAATGATTCTCAACAGGTAACTTTTATGTATTTTTACTCAAAGAATAGTAAATCCTTAAAAAGCACAACGAAGATTCAGTGTGTCCACGGGAAGAAAGTTCTAATTATTACAGTGTTTGAGTGTTTCTGTAATATTACTAATGTAACCTCCAGTTACTTTTATTTAAAAATTATTGAATTCCTTAGAGGGTGACTTCGGTACTTTCTTCCTGCTATTTTACACTACAAGGCTAGTGCAGTCCTAGTATATTGGTTTGGAGGGACTTAGTATTCATAATCAAGGTTCTTGCCTAAATCATTGTGGGTATATTTTGCATTTCTGAGAAACACTTTGGTTCTTTAATACTTTATTTTTCCCACATGAAATGATGTGGTTTAGGTGTTAAGTTACAACAGCATACTGAATATAGTGTATGATGAAAGTTATATTAGTCATCATTTGTTAGATACCAAAGGGTGTGAACAATGACATTCATAAGATGCTTTTGGACAAGCATGGCATGAAAGATGAGACTGGGTAATAAGGATCCTAGGACAGTGTAAAGCCTGAGGAACACCAAAGCACTGTATGCTTTAAAAGTCACCCGTGAAACCCCATCATGGCATAGTCTTCGACACAGCATAATTTTTCAGCTCTTGTGGAGGGTATTAGCACTAAATTGGTCTTCTAACGCTTGTATTACATATGACATATTACATATGTGAACATATGCTGATTGTTCTATATTTTTCAACAGCAAGATGTTAGTGAATTTACACACAAATTGTTAGACTGGTTAGAAGATGCCTTCCAAATTAAAGCTGAAGAAGAGAGGTAAGATTTTTTTTCTGTCTCTGTATATTGAACCCATATTTGACTATACTTTTTGATTTTCCATGAATTCTTTTTTACCTGCTTATTCCATATAAGAAATCTTGCTGAATTAAAGTCCAAAGCATATAAAGAGTAAAAGTGGTTTTTTTTACATAGTCAATTAGACTTTTTTCATTTGAATGCAGCTTTGCTTTTCAATCCTGCAGATCAAATACTTCAAAACCCTGTTCCCCTTTCCCTTATCAGAATCAAAAACTTATTGGTTTTGTAAGTGAACATCAGTAAACTGTCTTTTGAATATATAATTGCTTTTAGAGTGTTGCAGGAAAAAGCTTTTACAAAGGTTTTTACAATTTAGCCACTCACAAACTGAATGAGATTTACATATATTTTCCTAGGATTAAGCACTTCTGAAACTTAATTTTCAGAATTTAGTTGCAAATATGTGAATCGGTGTGATTGTCATTAGAGGAAAGCACAAAACTAAATGAACAGTAACATAGCATTTCCATAATGAATACAGAATATTCTGCTCTTTAAAATTTCATAGCTTTCTGATTTTTTGGCACTGGCATGCTTTTTGTTTTTAGGGACGGAGAGAAACCAAAGAACCCCATGGTGGAGTTGTTTTACGGACGATTTCTAGCAGTAGGTGTACTTGAAGGTATGTGTTTAAATTTACCTACACTTTTGTGGTCATGTTTGATCAGTGCTTGTCTAAGTACATAGGCAAGTGATGTGATTCTAATCTTTTAGCTACTTCTGCAGAAGTAGACTTGGAGAATATGCATTCAGCTGGTGACAAAAGATTTTTCCTAGGAATATTGGAATGAAGATAAATGTAGTGAGCTTCAAAAAGTTTGGATAGCTTTCAGAAGCTGGATGTGTGGACTTTATTGCTGCAACACTGCTTTTGAGATACTGAGCAAAAATGCTTACAAGAAGTTATTATCAGGGTGCTTTTGCCACTTCTTAATGGTATACACGAGGCTAGTTACTGCATTTCATTTAATGCAATTTAAAATTTCAGTTATTGTGTTTTCTTCAGTGCAATTTCTGGTATGGGTAGTTCACCCTCAAAAGTACAGTTCATTGAAAACAATTCAGTGGAAACCTGCTCAAGGGCAGTATCAAAGAGGAGGAGGAGGAGGAAGTCTTTCTGAGGAGGAAGAGACTGTACAACAAGCTTCCCTTTCTCTTATCTGCATATAATTATAAGATCTGCAAAATTGCAGTTTTCTCTATTTCCAGGAGGCCAGCAGTTGGGAAAGTATTTTTAATGTTCATGGTTCTGTCCCTCATACTGAGTGAGCAACTACTGAGATGCATTTGAATGAAGAAACTAATATTTAAAGTGGCTTCCGAGTTGTTCCTTATCCTGGAACAGTGTATCTAATTTTGTCAGATTTCAGAACTATTGTGCAGATTTCTTGCTACTAGCTAGTGTTCTTGCTCCTTTGTGTTCAACTGCTTTCATCCCTTAGCTTCTGATCGTAACTAAGGAGATACATAAAAAGCTAACCAATGGAAAGGAATAGTGAATGTAAGAAGCCTTTTCACTGACTTCAGGATAAAATAAATTGAAATTGTAGCTTGAAGTTACTTGTCACTCACATTTATCCTCATATTTGAGCTTATATCCTTATATACTTACCTAATTATGATCTTGTTTTCAGGACAGAATTAATGAATGTTCTCTTTTGTGTTTCATTTTGTATAAGTACATTCAAGATGTACTTATACAAAGGGCTGTTTCATACCAGCAATTCCACTGACTTTGCTGATACAATATAGGGGTTGTGTTACTGAGCAGTTATTTGTGGGAGGAGGGCTTTGATTTATATGTGGAAAACTTCCCATGCATCTGCAGTGCCAAGTCATTCTGAGTTTTACTTGTTATCAATAAACTAAAAAAGCAATATAAAGAATGGGCTGAAGAGGAAAACAAAGTTCTTTTCAATATTATGTTAAAGCAACTTTTTTGAGTAACTTGTTTTCATGTATGTAATTTATGAAATTCAATGTTCAATAAGAAGATGTGGGTATTGTACAGTAGACTGGGTCAGGTGAACTAATTGGTTATTTTTTTAAAGGTAAACGTTTGTTCCTAAAATCTCAACTATTCTACCTTTATGTGAAGGTAAAAAATTTGAAAACACAGAAATGTTTGGCCAGTATCCACTCCAGGTTAATGGCTTTAAAGATCTACATGAGTGCCTAGAAGCTGCAATGATTGAAGGGGAAATTGAATCTCTCCATTCAGAAAACTCTGCAAAGTCTGGTCAGGAGGTGAGTTAAGGGCTCCTGTGAGCTTCTCTCAGGGTGTTGCTGTAGTGCTCTTTATTTTTTGTCACTTGCCATGATTGTTTTTTAATGTGAAGTGCCACTATGTGAGTTCTGATGTCTGGTGTAATTGGGTTGTTAATTTGAGGGGTGTGTTATCTCTGGGAGTATCCAGAGTATCATCACTTTGTAGTTTTCATGGGATACAGAGTTCATGCTTCTTAAATGCTGGCACAATGAAGTGCTTACAGTAATTTGGCACAGGCTGGTTCCCACCTGTTGCTGATACTTGATCTCTGGAGTGGTTGTGGATATCAT
This sequence comes from Phaethornis superciliosus, assembly GCA_023637945.1. Taxonomy (NCBI): domain Eukaryota; kingdom Metazoa; phylum Chordata; class Aves; order Apodiformes; family Trochilidae; genus Phaethornis; species Phaethornis superciliosus. Next base: position 99,495,304 of record JAJQWJ010000001.1, read on the forward strand.
GGCCTGAGCTAGCTGACCACTGCTCTGACTGACTTGCTGCCCTGTGCCATGAGGGAAACAGCAACCATGAGCTGTGTGTTTGACCATCATTATTGCTTGGTTCCTCTTGTCTTCTAACTCCTCAGTACTCTAGCCTTCTCCCATTTTTACTGATGTTTCCCAGCATCCTTTTCTTTGTCCCCTACAGGCATTGTTTTTCCTCCTTGCTTGCAGTAGTGGAGAGGCAATACTTGCTCTATGAGTTGCTGGTGCTCCTACTTGCTACAGCAGGAGGCTCCTAAATGTCAGAGCATGCTGGAAGCATAAATGAAGGGATTCAGATGAAGCCCCAGTAATAACTGTGGTATTGCCATCTATGGTGTTGGGATGAGGTGACAGATGACATTTTTAGAAGTGATAACTTAGGGAAAAGAGGTAATTGGCTCACTGGTGACTGTAGAACCAAGAGGGTGTGCTCTGAAATGACCTCTCATTTCTGGTATGTGTGTATATGCTTAGTATACTTATCTGGCAGAGATATCTATCATGATTGTTGTCTTTGAAACTGAAGAAGTGAATAATGGAATCTGATATAGGCAAGAACAGAGAAGGCAGCTCACCTTGCATGTAAACAGATGAGAAGAGTGATGCTAAAGGCACTCAACTAGGAGAATTTAGCAATGTTCTGGAAATTTGCTAGTGTGGCAAGGCTACCTGCACTGGGAAAGAGGAGAACAGAAGAAATATTGCACTGAGATGTGGACTGATGAGAACATAGACAAATACAATAGGTATTGTATGGAAAGTTTATTTGGGATATTTGACTGGATAAGAGAACTAAGAAGTGAGCACCAAGTCAAATGCAACACCTGGACTATGGCATTGACTTCTGAAATGTGTGGCAACGGTGTCCAGAGCAATCAGGGAAGCTTGAACTGATGATTAGACATTCAAAATTTATTAAATGAATAGACAGTGTTATTTATATTGTGAAGTGCAGAAAAAAAATAAAAGGGAACTCAAATGCTGGTATTGGAGCTGAATTTGGCTTGCAGTTGTGAAACAAAATGTGTAAGGAAATGAGGAATAAGGATGGACCTCTGCTTGATACTCACAGAAAGCTGGGATAAGGTGATGATAACATGGGTTAGTCTGTGGATGAATTGGCAGTGATTAGAGACATGAGCAGAAGCTTCAGAAGATCTATTTAGTGTGGGGAAGATTTTGAAAAAAGCAGCAGTTTTACAGTGCTGCGGGAGTTTGTCTGACCCAACCCAGAGTACTTGCTGATCCTGCTTCAGAGAAGGTCATTAGAAACTTTGAGTGATACCAGGTGAATGAGAGTCAGAAACTTGAGTGGGAGGAGCACTTGGTACAGTGTGAACAACTCTGTCAATGGCATTGAGAAGTTTGAAGAGAACAGGATAGTTGGCAGGGCAGGTAGGTTCAAGGGCAGGCTGCTTGTAGGACAAGTGAGACAAATTTGAAAGGAAGAAGCCTTCCTGCCTACCCTGTGACAAATGAGTTGAGAAGCTCTGATGCAGCATCGGTGACAAATGGTTCTTGTTTACAGTGAAGGGGAAAGATGGGAACTTTGAAAAGCTTATGCTGATCCACCCTCTAAAACCACTTTCTCTCATAGCTATGTCAGTCTGCAGGTATTGCACCACTACTCAAGTTCTTCTCTCGGAAGGCATTCATTGTTGGATTTTCTGTTTTTCCTTTGTTCAGCACTGGTTCACGGAACTTCCTCCTGTCTTAACATTTGAGCTATCAAGATTTGAGTTTAATCAAGCTTTGGGGAGACCAGAGAAGATACATAACAAATTAGAATTTCCTCCAATTTTGTATCTGGACAGGTACAGTATATTATTATCAAATAAGTTCTAGTATGAATATAAATTAAATGTCATCAGTTTGGTAAAGTAACTGGTATGTCTTATGCTCCCTTCCATCACAGAAAACTTCTAGTTCAACAAGTTAAATTTTTCATGGGTTTCATCTGGTTCAGAAAATACACATAGATAAGAGTTTAGGACATGCTGCTGCTTTGTGCCCAAACCTCTTGCACTTCAGTGTTTTATTTATTGCTAGGTAGTTGTGTATACCGGCAAAACACTGTGAAAAGTCTGTTTATCTGTCCATTTGGGAAAGAAGGTGAGAAGTCAGATATATATTTCAGTTCAATGCTGAATGTTATTTATAAGTGAATAGTGAAACAGTACTATTGCTGTGTAGTCGCTACTTAAACCGCTTAATTTAGAAGCTTTTTAGTATATTTATTATCCATGGTATAAACAGAGCTTTTGACATGGGAGGAAAAGTAGCTTTTGAAAGTGGTGGGAGGGGAGGCTTAATAGATTTAGCATTTCCTTTTGAGTTCTGTTTTACTGTTTAATATGTTGTAGGTTCTAGAGAGAGAGCATTTTTAGCACCAAGCAGTATGGCTGATGTGTACACACCGAAGTTTCACTATTGGAATACTGTGGGCTGACAGCTTTTTCTAAATTATTGTTTTGCAGGTATATGCACAAAAACAGAGAAATAACAAGAATTAAACGGGATGAAATCAAGAGACTCAAAGAGTACCTCACTGTTTTACAGCAGAGATTAGAACGGTACTATAGATAACTATGTAAATGCAAATAATATTATGGGCTATGTAGCACAAATCCTTTCAACTGTACACACTTTCTGTGTAGCTATCAGCTCTGGTTTTCCCTTTTGTATTGCTTTTTTTTTTTTTTAATGTTTTCCTTGGAAAAAAATAGCACGGTAATTCTGATGCATGAAACATGCTAAGAAAGGCTTGCTTTATCACTTAATTGCAGTCAACCAGAATATTATTTTTTTTTTTTTTTCTTTTTAATATGCAAGTCATGGCATTAATACGTTTTATGGTTAACAGATATTTAAGCTATGGTTCTGGTCCTAAACGATTCCCCTTGGTAGATGTCCTGCAGTACGCCTTGGAGTTTGCCTCCAGCAAGCCGGTGTGCACATCTCCCGTCGATGACCTGGGTGCTAGTGCCCCTGCCAGTGGCACACTGCCAGCCCAGACACCACCCAGGTAAGGGCTACCTCCCCCTCTCCCAGGGTGGGAGGCCAGTCATCCCCTTGATGTGTTTTTCAGTACGACAAAGAAACCAAAATATGAATCATCTGGGTTTGTCTCATGCGCTTATAGAAATGGCTTTAGGTGGAGAATGGACATTTTCAAACAAAGCACAGTTCTACCGACAGTTCCAAATATATACAAATATACCTCTGGTGAGGTCACTGCTTTCCAAGTGTATTAAGAATCTGAATTTGGGCATGATGTATATGCTGCAGATTTTCAAGGTTTCTGGTGTACAATTTATCAGTTAATTTTTGCCTGGCAGCTGAGCTCTTTTTTCTGCTTTTCAGCTTATTCTCACTGAGTTTGGCTACTCTACTTAGAAAGTTGACAGGTTCCTCACAAAGTGTCCAAGTGTCAAGGAGATAATGGTCAAATAATATTGAAGCTAGGAACTATTAGTAATAGTGATTAGTGATTAGAGTGTAACTTAGGATAGGAGTTGGTTTGGTGGATACTAACACAAGTTTTTATATTGCATTTGGAAAGCAGGGTTCTATATTCTGGTCCAAAGTTAAGATGATTAACTTTGTAGTTCAGAGATGTGAAGTAGATGAATCTAAAAAGCCTTTAAAAGAATTAATGTCTTAATGATTTTATGCCAGTAGAAATCATGAAAATAATTAGGAGAAAATAGACTGTTAAATGCTAGCATTGCATTCATAAAATACAGTAAGTTTTATTCAAACTCCTATATAGGAAGTTTGCTTTGTAAAATTTTAAATATTGTGACTTTTTTTGTCAATCTGTAGAAACACAACAGCATGCAATGTGGATAGACATTGTCAGCTCTTCATGTTCTCAGAACTTTCTAAATTATACTTAAAAAGTAAAAAGTCGTGGACTTACTAGATCTTCAGATTCATGTTATGCATGTGATTATGTATAAGTGGTCCTGTTGAGGGGAAGAGAAAAATCTTAACAGGTTTTCCTTTTTAATAGTCTTCTGCTCTTGTAGAATTCTTGTAAATTCACTGCTTTGCTGTTTGAGTTGGAGGGCTTTTTTGGTGCTCTTTAAATCTCAGAAGTCATTCATCGTTGCTGTTCAGTTAGCATAAGTTGTAGGTAGGTGACTGGAAAATCATCTAGGCATAAAACATGTGAAGAAGTTATTAAACAGATATCTTGGTTTTTTTGCATTTTATGTTTAGTAGCCATAAGATAAGCTGCTGTGATTTTTCTCTCAGCACTTTGGCAGTAAATGTTGCAAACCACAATGATTACATATGTGACTTTATTTAGACGTGTTGAATAGCATTTCAAGTAAATCAAACTGGTAATTTTTATTCCTTTATATTTGTTATTGGCAGCCAGTGTTGGTGCTGTGCTAACATCTTGTATACTGCAGAGTTTTCAGAATTTACATACTAACTCCATATTGCTACTATAGGTAGCTTTCCTGGATTACACCAAAGGAAATGTTTACCTTTAAAATACCTGTTTTCCAATGAAAAGCTTTTTTTCTTTTTATAGTGTAGCTTTTTGTTTGTATATGTGATGATTCAATTTTTGTATTTCATGTTTTGAACGAATGCAGCACAATAGAGCAGCAGGGGCCTTCATCTTCAGATGTTCCAAGCACATCTCCTGTACAAAGATCAGTAATCCATAAACCATTCACACAGTCACGAATTCCTCCTGATCTGCCAATGCATCCAGCACCGAGGCACATCACAGAGGAAGAGTTGTCTGTCCTAGAAGGATGTTTACATCGCTGGAGGACTGAAGTAGAGAATGACACTAGAGGTAATGTCACGAGCTGTGGAATGCATTTGCTATTGGAAAGGACTCGTGGAAGTGGGAGAAAATGCTTTAATGTTCATGTGTGTGTTGAGTTGATTGTTTCTAAACTTAATCTCTAACGCACAGAAAGGGAAGTCATCTAGAGATTGTAGTTGACTGGAGGTATATAAACTCAAAATGCCAACTTGGCATTGAGTGAGGTGTACACAGGTGTTTCAATGCAAGGTTCTGTGAATGGTGCTGGGGAGAGCAGAGTGAAACAGAGGTGGGATGCACACTGAAGGACATCTGTGAAGACGTGTCTGAGCTGTTGGTAGGCTGGGCCTGTGATGTGACTTAGTGTTCTCTGGGTGAATTAGGGTAGAGTGGCCCCTTCCATAAGGGAAAATTCAGCACATTTTTGAGCAAAGGCTTTTTGGAGTGGGCAGAGCTTTATGTTCTATTCTATTGCTCTGAGGGAAACAAGGGAGATTGTTGTGGGGTGGGCTTGTTCGAACTCTATGAAACAAGCAGTGATGTGTCACAAACTATTCTCTGTGCTTTATCATTTGAGGTCTAGTGTTTGTTGTGTGGGTAGATAAGGGTACTGTAGATGTGAAGCATACCCTCCTTTGAGCTTTTAATGAGAAAAAATAAAGATGTGGCCATGTGCAATTATGCTGTCTCATGGAAGAGAACTGCTTTTTTCTTTCAGATTTACAAGAAAGTATATCTAGAATACATCGGACAATTGAATTGATGTACTCTGATAAAACAATGGTCCAAGTAAGTACAATTTCATAATGAGATAATTCAAAAGGGATCTGTTTTGTCACTTTTAAGTTCTTAGATGCCTGAAAACAGAGCAAGTATACAGCATTTTTATGTATTGGTTTGAGAAATTTAACTGGAAAGTCAATGGGATTTTCCAACTTTTTAGCTAGGCACAGTCAAACGAAAGACAGCATTACAATGTTTTACATTCTTAAGCAACTTTGTGATGAAAAGCCCAAATATATTCTATCTCTTACCCACTTTTTTTGGTTTGAATGCAGGACTTCAGTTTTTGTGTAATAAAATAATTTTTTTTAACCCTGATTTGGCCATATTGCTAGCTGATGATATGGTTTTAAAGGCAGCAAAGCGTTAGACACAAGGAACTATTATTTTTATACTTCAATGCGTATTACTATTGTATATTGCAACTTCCATAGTAATCCTTTGGAATTTAAGGCTCGTGATTTTACTTTGCAGTGCATAAAGGTTTTTGTTGTTTTGGTTTTCGTTGTTGTTTTTAAAACTCTTTCTGGGTTTCTGGTTATCACTCACAACCTTGATTAGTAGCCTAAGCTGCCTTTTGGGGAAATTCTTGCTCTGTGTAATCTGCAGTATTTTTAGAATGCTTTACTACAGTGTTATGGCTTTTCTAGAATTTCTTATGTTCACATGCTCCTGCTGTTCACTCACTTTGACAGGTTTTAAGATGAAGGATTGCTTCCTCTGTTACTTGTTAGTAAAAAGAATTATTTTCCTTCCAAATAGGATCTGTTCAGCTTTCAGTTTTCCTTTAGATATATTTTTCTTTTGAACATGGCTGTTGAACTCTGGTGTTAAGGATTTCAGGGGAACTTATGTAGATGGCTATCTTTAAATTTGCTACTGGCAGGCATTTCTTTTCCTTAATACTTGTGTTGTAATAGGAAGGCTATATGCTACATGTCATCTAACAGTAAAATGAAGTGGTTTGTTGATCTCTCATCCGAATAGCCTGCCTGTGTTGGCCTAGATGTTATAGAAGGAAATGCGTCTGAGGGGCAAAGATATTAGCCATCATTACAACAGCAAAGGGAGATTACTCGGTAAAACAGTTTCTCTTGCTGCAGATTTGTATAATGTAGTCTAGGTGGGTTTTGTTTGTTTTTGTTTTGAAACGGAATTTTAGAAATGGAGGAGGATGCAGATGGTACATAGCTTTGTAGAAGGGCTTTCTGTGCCATGGCTGAAAGTAGTGGTGTGGTTGTTAGGGACAAGTAGGCACTGAACCCATGTGAAATCACAAGCTGGAAGTGAGGCTGCTTTTCTGCAGGCCAGCTGCTTTTTGTCCCTGTGAATATATTGAAACAGTATCAAAGAAGGGAAGTTGATATAGCTGTCTATAGCTATATCAGTTGACCCTCTCTACTCCTGCATCTGGGTGATTGGGTAGCTTAGTATGGCCCCTTTTCTCTGGGATTAGTTTAATGGTATCAATGCTTTGCTCTGAATGATACAGCTGCAGGACTGAGAGCTTTTTTCTGGTGAGTCAGTAAGACCTGGGCAGGTAAAACTAGACCTTGAAAGGAAAACATACCATAATTGTAGGGTACTACCTAGTTTTTCTATGAACTATTTAAGAAGCTCGTATCTTCTTTGTATCTTTGTTTCTCAGGAACCACAGTTGTCCAAGTTGTCCCGTGTCAAATTGTCATATAAAATGTTTATTTTGTCATATCCTTCAAAATGAATAGATTTTATCAGCTGCATATTTAATATTCCCCTCCTTCTGTGAATTAGCTGTGGGAAAACTACACACCTATTTTTCTTATGGGAATGTGATTTTTCAGCTTTGCTATATATGTTCTGTAGCTACATGTGACAAGGCTGGGGAAGCTCCATTTCTGTTTTATGAATAGTAAGTGTAAGCTAAGAAGCTTAGTGCCAACTGTTTACTTGTGTTGCCCTGTGCTGTTAATTACTGTTGATATGATGACTTATCACAAGAGATGCCTGTCAGCACTGAACTCCTCTGTCCCCCAGTCACAGACCTCTGCAGGGAACCTCCCTAGCAGCTAAGCATGGACAACTGACAGCTGGTCCTCCAGAGCTGGAGGAAAGGGTGTAGGGGCTCTCAAGCTGACGTGGTTAGCATGGTTTTAAGTAAAATGATGTAAATTCACCTGGGATTTTAATGCCCTATTTTAGGGTGAGGAAGTTTTATTGACAAAGTCTAAAGAGACTTTACTTACTTTTTTTTTTTTAAAATCCAGATCTGCATATGTGTATGTGCATGGCCTTGCCATCATGTTAAGAGGCTTTCATACTGATTGGATAACATGTAAAAAAGCAAAAAGCATTCAGATTTAAGGACTTGCTAGGATTTCTTCTATGGATGCTTCTTATGTTTGGGAGATGCACAGTGCTGTTTGGTGTCGGGGATGACAGACTTAAATTCTAGCTGCTCGATCAGCTTTACAATTCAAGGGGGGATTGTCCAATCTCCACAGAGCCTGCAAGAGAATGGTGAAGTTAGAAATAACTTCAAGGTGTTTCTCAAGTCACTTACATACATATTTATGGTTACTGATTATTGCCGTGCTCAAATTATATTTGCAACATACATTTAGTACACCTAATGTTAAGTAGACCATTTATGTACAGTCCAGATTGTGACACTAGTAAAAGATGTTTTGAGGTTTTTTATCCTAGCTGAGCTTCAGGTATTCAGGCATACTGTGCATAGCAGGGAAGATCAGTTTTCCCTTTTGATGTTGCATTATGCTGTTTCAGCAGGATAAAATGAACCAATCACTAAGATGCTTTTGAAAGACTTCTGAGGAAGCACTCATCCATTCTGCTTCTCTCTCCTTCGGTTTTCCAACTACTTAGGTGGAAAATTTCCTGTTGTTCTTATTTGAGTGAACACATATAACCTAGGATACTTTTTAAGCTGATCCTAGAAACTGGTATCTTCTTTCTCTGCCTCGGGGACAGGAGACCTTCTCATGTGTTCCATTCCATCTTTAGCAGTCCTTTTATTGATATGTTTAAAATACTGGAAGACAAGTGTATTCCAATTTCACTGTAAGACTTTTACCTTTAGATAGAAGTTTTCATATTCTTGTCATTAAACTGTCATACTGGTGCATAGAAAGCATTGAATATGCTACTTTGAATTTGTGTATGCCTGTGTACACCATGTAGTAAGAACTAAATGCTGGCAAGGAGTGTTTCACTTTTTTTTTTTTTTTTTTTTTTTTTTTTAAGGTTCCTTATAGGTTGCATGCTGTGCTAGTTCACGAAGGTCAAGCTAATGCAGGACACTACTGGGCATATATTTATGACCACCACCAGAACAGATGGATGAAATACAATGATATTTCTGTGACAAAGTCAACTTGGGAAGAGTTGGAACGGGACTCCTTTGGTGGTTACAGGAATGCCAGTGCATATTGTTTAATGTATATCAATGATAAGGAACAATACTTGATACAAGGTAATGTTAGGGATATATTTTTGCCTTAATTAGAATAGCTGAATATATTAATAAAGCAAGCTTCTTTCAGATGGCTTTCTGGATTTTAAAAAATGTTTGTAATAATTACTGACAGTTCTATTTATGCTCGTGTTAGATTGGTTTTGTGGGTAGAACAATTGCTCTTCACTTTCAGCACTCATAATAATATTAGTGTTTCAGCATTATTAAGAGACCTAAATAAACTATGTTTACTGATTTACAAACATTTTAGCCAGATGATCACACGTTCAGAATTTTGGAGATCTTACCTCACTGAAGATTAGAACAGAAATATGGAATAAAAAGTGACTCTCTTAATATTGAAATCCTTATATATTTTTTTCCATAAGCTTCAGCACACTGAACTTTACTGGAGTGTGAAAACTTGAAGCTACCTGCATTATATTGAAACATGAAAAACTTAGCTCTACCAACCAGACATTAAACCAAAGTAATACATGGATTTGGTAATTTTTTTTTTCAACTTACTTCTTAGCATGTAACTAAAAGGCTTGTATGGAAATGTCTGGAGGAAGGGTAGAGATCCTTTACCATGAGTTTTGTGTGACCTGAAAATGGTGGCTAGGGAGCAGACTGAAAATTACCAGAGATTCAATGACAAGTGGTGGAAAATTTCCATGCTCTTGTCTTTACATAGGGAAGAAAGCTAGAGTATGGATTTGTGCAGTGTTTAAATGAGGACTGGTATTAACATTGACATTTCTAGATTGCCATATATGTAGTGAACTTACAGGCGTAGTGTTTATGGGTCCTGTGAGAAGGCTGTGCCACTTGAAAGTCTGAGAGTTGCCTTCTGGGAGACAATTACAGCTGATTGCTCTCCCAGGATCTGGGATACTTTTGCAGAGACCATTCTTAAAGCAAAAAGCTTTATGTAGCTGGTGGTCTTATCAGCTGACTGTTCAAATGCCTGTAGGCTCATTGTCCTTCCTCTTTACGTGGCAGCAATGCAATCAAGCTATGGTGGGCTTTTATTGATTTTTTTTTTTCTCAGTGTTCACAATCATAGGGTGCTCAGGGCCCAAAAGGCTCATCTTTCAAAATGGCAATCATCTGACAGTGTCTCAGAACATACAGTCCAGAGATCAAGAGGAGCAGTACCCGTGCATCTCAGTAGCAGTGTTCGAAAGATAATGAAACCAGTTAAAAGTAATAGTTGTGGGGTTTGTTGTTTTTTTTTTTTTTTTTGGTGCTGTACTGTATACTTCCAGTAATTCACTTGAGGAGATGTGTTGAACATACTTTCTTTTCCTCTATTCTTTTCCTGAAATCTGTAATTCACATAACCTCACAGAGGAGTTTAACAAAGAAACGGGACAGATCCTTGTTGGAATGGACACACTGCCTTCTGATCTAAGGGATTACGTCAAGGAAGATAATAAACGTTTTGAAAAAGAACTTGAAGAATGGGATGCAGAACTTGCTCAGAAAGCACAGCAGGAGAAGTTGTTATCTCAGATACCCAGGGCACCAGCACCCTCACCTGCTCCAGGTTAGCTGCTTCTAACTGCCTAAAAGGAGTAGGAACCAAAAATCACATGGTTTTGTATATATTGTTTTGCAGTTTATAAAGTTAATTAGTAATCTTAGATTATATATATATATACACACATATATATTTATAAAGTAGTAATCTTAGATTTTAACTATTTACTTGGCCAAGGTAGCTGCCCCCAAGTCTATGGGGTTGTTTTTGGATTATTTTTTGCACTTTAGTTTTATTTAAATTTGTTGGTTCTTTTGCCTTTTCACTCTCAGTTGTACTTAGCTATTACTACATTAATATTTTTCATAGAAACTTTGGCCTTTTAAGATAAGTAATCATTAACAGGATATTGCCAGTCTGTTTTGAGAATTATTAGTCCAAAAGTGATGTATATTCTTCTACTGAGAGATTGAGAAGAACACCCGTCTTAAAATTTATTTGGGGGCAATGTACTGAATAGAGTTAGTAATAATAGGGTTTACATAAGAAATGGCTACGTAAAAACAAGGGTCTTAAAATTGTGGAAAAGGCTCTGAACAGCACCAGTGACACCAACTCTGTTAGGAACCTAGCTAATAAAGACCATTGGTAATCTGACTATACACTATTCACTTTGACAAAGTGAAACCTGTCAGGTTTTAGGTTACATCCACCTTTTTTCTCCGTTGCAGAAGGCTATGTGTACATTAAGTGAAAGATAATATGAATGAATTTGTGTAGTGAGACTGCTGTCCAGATGTTCTAATTGTATTTGAATCATTAGGACTGAGCATATATATCCCATGACTGTATATCACTACAAATTGAACCTCAGAAGTGCAGTGATTTAATGACATTTCTCTTCTGGAGAAACTCTGTGGAGAGTGACTTCATCTTCTCTATGGTTTGACTTCACAAAGACTTTGCAGCTGATTTTAGTTCTTAGCAGTGGATTGGTCTTCCAGAATTTTCCTTTCTCATATAAGAATGTTAAAACACTCTCATCATAATTTTATTGCCCTTAACCAAGGGAGACTTAAGATTCCCTTAAGTCAGAAGACTATAATGTGTTGATTGTTTTTGAAGTAAAAATACTCCTGGCACTTAGGTGGCTGTAGGAAGTTCCATATAGGATCTTTATTCCACAGAAAGTCCAAATAAAATCTCTTCTATGTTCTCAGTTATCACCTGTATGATTAATGAACACCCCTCACTAGAGCATTTATGGTTCTATGGACAGGTCTGTTGTTTCTAATACAAAATCTTGGGTCTGTTCATATGGAAGTATTTTAAAGTGATCTGAAACACAGTCTAATGTAAAGTTATATTTGTGAGTGGTATGACCCTGTCTTGTGTTTTCTGTGTGGGTTACCTTGTCTGTGAGACAATGATGTAAATAAAACTTACCAATTCCAAATTTATTCTTATGTTAACATATGAAATTGTTATCTTATTTCTGTCACAAAGTTCAAGCAGGAGAACCGGAGTATTTAGAGCAGCCATCAAGAACTGATATTTCAAAGCACTTAAAAGAAGATTCTGTACAAGCAATCAATAAAGCTTTAGCTGAACAAGAAGATAGAGGTCCAGAAGCTATAATGGATATGGTGAGTGTATTTTGAAGTTTACAATACTTCTTTTGCTGTTATTCTGCAAGTGCAAATTACATACTTTGAATTGAAAACCGATGTTTCTCTGGGGACTGTCCAACACTAAACTCTGTCCAGAAAGTGTGTATTGCAGTAATGTGTGTAGTAGAAAAAAATTCTAAGGTATAAGTCCTCCTTTATGATTAAAGTACTTCTCAAGAGTACAGTATATTATTCAAATTATAATCATAAGTTTGTGCCCACCATCTTTTGAGATTTTTAGATGTTTCCATTTATTTTTTAAGGAGTAAATACATATTGACATTCTGTGTAGAAAAACTTGAAAAATCCTGCTTTAAACATTCAGATTTTTAGCTGACCTCATGTAAATTGTTTGTATCTCAAGATATTACTAGAGGTGCCTAAGGAAGCTGTACTGTGCAATTCTTAGTTTGACCTTACAGATTCACTTCTGAGGCAGATGAATGTATTGCTTTAAAGGCTTTTGTAGTAAATATGTTGGTCATTTATCCATATACTTATAGAGAAGCAAAAAAAAATATTTCCTGAAAGAAAAATCTGTTAAACATTAGCTTCATTAATAACTGATCAAGTTAAATTTCTAACTCTTCTTAGTATTTGGCTTTATAGAGTGAAATTAGTATCATCCAACACTAGTTCTTATAACCATTTTAAGTTAGTACATGCACTTGATGAATCACAAAAAGTAGGTTTCACCTAATTGTGAATTTGTACAAACAATTTAGATGAGTGCAAAATTTGAAGCATGCTTCTTAAGTTCAGGTGTGAGTCCTCATTAAACACTCTAGTCCCAGATACCTTTGGGGCCACCAAGAAAGTCCTCTTAAAGCCTTATGAAGATGCTGTGACAACTTGTTGATTTATGCGTGATGTGTTTTCCACTCCTGGCTCCTGTAGTGTCAGGAGAGCAGTGGAGCTTTTACTCTTAAACTGAAATCAAAGCCAACAGGGAAACTAATCTAATCCTGGATGTGAAGATGTCCTACCACTAATGCATTAGGCTACTGCATATCTGACTTTTTGAATTCTCAGAACACAGAACAGCTTAGGGGGAGTCTATTCAATATGAGTTACCTGCAGCTGAAGGAGTATCTATGAAGATACCAAACCCATGATAAAATGTCTTGTATGGTGCTGTCCTCTTTCTAGGGTCTGTGGGCATCTGTCCCAGTGGAATGTTGAACAGTCTTAGAGACTAGATTCAATGGATCAAGCATTGTAGGTCAGGTGAATGACACTTCTCACAGTCATCATGAGACTGTAATTGAGGAACCACATGGGGAACATTATGATAGACTTAATGAGGCAGATGCAACTTGTCCTATTCCACTATTTTCACTGCATTATTCTGCAACAAGGTCACTGACTGTCTACAAATAATAATTTAAAAAAACCATTAACCATATGAACTCTTTTGTTTAGAAATAAATGTATTTCAGCTGCTAGAATCTGAAGCCAATTTCTATCTAAGCTGAAGATAATCTGTTCAGCTTTAAAAGTTGCTCTCTGTATACCCAAATATAACTTTGGCAGAATTGTACTTCCTTCTCAGTGTATCAGAATGCTCATTTGTGTCCACTTTCTGCTGTTTGGTCCTTTCTTTTTGCCCTCTAATTGCACAGTCTTCCTTTGTATTTATTCAGTACTGGGTCTAAATAGATACTATGCATGTTTCTGGAATTTTTGTTACAAATAAGACTTGCAATAGTTGCAGAAGATTCTGGGATTGCTTAGATTTGAGTGAAGGTTTAAATTCTGAGAATGTTACAAATTAACTGTTTTACAATGGTAGACTGTAAGAGCTGAGATTTGTCTCTGTGGTTGTTTAAAACTTACTGTAATATAGCAAGAATTTCAGTGACTACAGTAACTTCCCCTGATTTTCTAATTGCTCTTCTGAAAAAAGAAACCTATTTAATGTCATGAATCTCTAAATATTCTTTAAAATATCTTGATTGCTGTAGACATTCTTGTATTTTTTCCCCCCAGAGCATCAAGAAACATTATCCTTCGACTTGGTGCCATCCTTAGTATGAATTAATCAGATCCTTCAGATATATTTAGTAATTTTTGGTGAAACATGTGAAAAAAATCATGTTGGTTCACAGTCACATCTTTTAACAACTGCACCTTAAATTTGTTATGGATGTTAGAGCTGCAATATTGGCATAATAACCTGTAAAAATGTGATATTTTTAATAATTATAGCTTAATTTTAAAATGTACAGCTTAGAAATTAAGAAACTAAGTAATTAGAGGACATAAGTGATATGTATATTTTTTTGGAAGTTTAGCAGTGCACATCATTTTACTTGACCAGCCTGTTAGTTTGCGTCTCTCCGTTAATTTTACCTGTTTTCTGATTTTATTTATATTTTTTTCCCCCCTACACACACATACTGATCATCGTTTTCTTCTGCAGAGCTCTGATAATGCCCCAGCTCAACCAGCTCCTAACCAGCGAGTGGTAGAGGTGGCGATTCCTGATGTAGGGACTTTTGTGATTGAGTCAGAGGAGGGGGGTTATGACGATGAGGTACAGCTGACTGCAGTTGTGTGCACCGCTTCTCCTCGGTGCTTTCCTCTGCTGCCTGATGAGAATTTTTGGCATGTTTGCACATTGTGGCACCTAACGGATCTCTGCAAAACTAAATGCTTAGCGATTTGTTACCTTAACAGTGTTTGAATTTGTGATGGACTCTGGAAGGAGAGCACTGTCTACTCTAATTGGGCACGCTTTGCATGGTTGACACTGGAGGTGGCTGTGTCCTTTTAGCTGTGGAAGTTGAATGTTTGTGCTAGGCCAGATAGCCACTGAAGTGCTGGGGATAGACTGTGGGATACTACATTATTTAAAAATTGACAAGATAGTGATGTTTTTACTGTTTGTGTTTTCTTGTCAGTCCAATAAAGCTAATGTTCAAATCCAGTCCCGTATTTCCCAAAGTAAAGATTTCCAAACATCAGGGATTAAATTATCCACGGAAGTAACCTGAAGGTGTTAAGGCTAGATGAGCTGACTCTTCTTGATATTAAGAAAAAGAAAGCAAAAATTGTATTTATTTTCCCAGTTCAAACCTAGGGTGGTGCATATACCAGGTGCTTCTTGGGAAAAAGCTGAGAAGCCTGTGTTATCCTGAAAGATGATTTTCTGTTGCCCTTTTTTAGCAGCAGAAACCAATGCTGCCAGGTCATCAAACTGTCCTGCCTTGTATGCTGCTTTCTGTGTTTGTTTTGGTTGGGTATAGAATTGATGCAGCCCATATTCGTAGGTGTCTGAGCATGTGTTCTTCGTGGGCTATGGGGGCAAGTGGATACTTCATTTTGCCTCGCAATTGTGATCAGTTATAACTGATGGGGAATAAAATTATTTAATTGCCATTGCCAAGTAAGTTTGGCTTCCCACAGATGTGTAGTGTCCACCCTCAAAGACATGAGGATTTAGTCTTGCTTAATGACCTGCTTTTCTGTGGGTTTTTTTCCTTTTTTTTAAATTGTTGTCCTTATTCCATTTTCTCTGTAGAGGATGACAACTTTCTTCCCTCTTTCCCTGTTCCTTTTGTAAGTGTATTCACATTTTAGGATATGCTGTTCTTATGTGTGGGAAACTCTTCCAGAGAGTTCAGGTTTCTTCATCTTTTGCTGCTGTGACAGCTGTTGTGCCAGCTATACCTTGGGCAGGGAGAGAAGGGATTGTTTCTCTTTGCTCACAGATAACCAAGGGGAAAGGCCTTTCTGAGTAATATCCATGTATCACATTGTACATACCTGATGTGAATAGCTGTGAAATGTGTGTCTTATGTTTGGCTTTGTGTTTGTTACATGTTTTGGGTTTCATTTTTAAGAACTTGTCTACAAATGCTTCAGGCACCAATTGCATTTGCAACTTTGGGTCCTTTTCTTTTGATATTGAAATTTAAATTACATAGGAAAGTGGGATTGCGTGGGTTTTCTACTCAAAACTTTTCTACCCTTTGGACAAGGATAGCATTCATTCAGTGAGCAGTTTCTGGTGGATACTAATACTGAACGATGCATGTTCTTCTCCTGGGAAGTTTTGACCATAACTTTTAAATTGTATCTGACACAATTCTTCAAATTTTTGTAAGCATCCTTTAATTATATGTTGTTACGGTTATATATACACATGCCCTGACTGATTTGCAGAATATGCACACCAGATCTGTATTGAAACGTGCCATTTCAGTGTATGCATGCATTAAGTTGCTTTTATCTTGCATGAGACTAAAAGCATATTGAATTTGGTCATTAAAATATTAATCATGCAAAACTTTTTACCTTAAATCCCTTGTGGCAGGTCATGCTGACCCCGAACATGCAAGGTATTATCATGGCTATAGGTAAAGCCAGGAATGTTTATGACAGGTGTGGGCCAGAAGCAGGGTTCTTTAAGGTACAATGAACATTTTCAACTTTTTATCTTCTGACTTTTATTGTTAGATATGCCTTCTCCCTCCACCCTTTGGTGCAATGCATATTAAGATTGTACTAGCAGTTGTACGTACTCTTCCATGGTACCAGTCCTCCATTTAGATAATTCTTCCTTGAAAAATAGATAGCTAATTCCCTTTTGCTTCAGCAGTGCACTGCCTTGATATTGGTATTTTATAATCTTTCTGCATTTTAGTGTTCTAATAATAGTAGCAAGTAACATGAAACCTAGATGTGTCATCAGTAGGGATATGTATATATTTTTTCCCTGTTAGTAACAAAACTCATGCCTTCAGTATACTTATTGGGACATGATTTTTTTCACCCAGGGGCATAATTTTGTAGTAATTTGTTGTCTGTTTCAGAGATGTTCTTGCTTCGTACCTCATAAAATTTTTATAGTAACTCTAAATAACTTTCTTTTGTGTAACTGCATGGATGTCAGTACTATTTATTTATGCAGTGTTCATGACTGAGAATCAGACACTAGGCTTTCTGTGGTTGTTACTCTTTGCAATGGTGCCAGATTTAAGATGTGTTAGTCTTAAATACACTTCGGAGTGTTTTTAGCTCATGATATTTTCAATTTTCAGGGTATTAGAAAAGGATTTACTTTGACATAATGTAAAATCCTCTCAAATGTGATCTGGAAAGAAGAAATAAGTGTCTTGCTTGTTGTTGATTAGCAACTTGTTTTCTTTTTAATTGTTATGGTGTAGTTGCACTAGAAGAAATTGTAAAACAACAAAACAAAAAAACCCCAAAGAAAACAAAACAAAACACACACCCCAGAAAAACCAAAAAACCACAAAAAACAAACAAACAAACAAAGGAAACCAAACCCAAACCACCTAACAAACCACCTAAACAAACAAAACCCAAACAAAAAAATCCACCACAAACAACAAAATGACACAAAGCCTTGGTAAGTTGGAAAAAAAATACAAATCTGGGGTTTATTTGTTTCTTTGTCTGTTTTTTGTGTGGGTTTTTGTAATGGGGACTTGGAGAATCGTTATGACTATAACAGATGTTTGCAGGGCTGTCTCTGTTAACTGTGCCTGCCCTCACAGCATGGAGGGATACCTGCCATAACCTCTGTTTAGTTATATAGCTTTTACTTAAGATTCAGTGCTGGTTATCAAATTTATGACTTACTGAAAAGATGTCAGTCACTTTTATTTTTCAAGTTAAAAAAAAAAACAAACAACTCATTTGAGAACATCAAATTTTTTACCAGAAAGTTCAATGACTCTAAATATGTTTTTGAATATAATATAAAGTGTTTTGAAAATTTTAAAACACAAATGCCACTCAAAATAAAGCTATATTTAGTGCTTCATAGCTTTCAAAACAGTACTCAGTTGAAATGTTTTTCAGTCTTCAATTTTGAATCACAGAATGGTAGGGCTTGGAAAGGACCTCTGAAGATCATCTAGTCCAACCTCCCTGCTAGAGTACATCTGACAGAAACACATCCAGACAGGTTTTGAATGTCTCCAGAGATTCAACCTCTCTCGACAGCCTCTTCCAGTGCTCTGTTACTGTCCCTCACAGTAAAAAAAGTTCTTCCTTATGCTTGAACATTTTCATTTCAAAAGGAACAGAACTTGTCTTTGAGTGAAAAATGTTCTGACACTGAATTGTTGGAGAGTAAAAAATTTTCCATACTAATTTTCTGCTGATTCATGTTTGCAATAGTTTAGAAGAGATGGAACATGGTTCATTTTTGAGGAATATGTTAGTATGAATGTATGCAGATGAGGTAGTCCTACTTAGTAGCAAAATTTGTATTTTGAAATGTACCAGATGAAATATCATATTAGTCCATAAACTCACTGTAAAAACTTAATTTTTTAAAATATTGTTACATTCTGGGCTTCCTTGTGGTTTTTTTTTTTTTATAAAATGAATGTCACAAATTTGTGAGTTTTGAGGTGGGTAATTTTTTGCTTCAGGGATTTTACTCTCCCTTTAGATCTCAGGCTTGAGAAGGGACTAACGCACAGTATTTATCATACTTCTTGACTCTTCCAGTCATTCTTCTTTAAACTTTATAGACAGCTCCTTGCAGAATGTTTGTCTTAAGATCTTTTATATAACCTTCTCAGTGAGAAAATGAAAGCATGTTATGTTTTTCTGCCACTCTTTTTTCCCTGTATTCTGTGCAAAGAAGTAGTGTTATTTTTCATTGTACCTAGGATATCTGAATAGGTACCAGACCGTTTTATTTTGTTTCTATATTTGTATAAAAATAGAGGGCTTATGTTGCATTTTTTCCTACTTCTAAGTAATTCTCTGAAAAACTGAATGTCTAATAGCAATTGCTTTTTGTTTCTGGTCTACCTTAGTCAACAAGTTTTATTTATGTAGTTACCTTTGCTGGTTTTCTAATCATAGAACTTCTGGTGATGTTAGGTGATAGAAATTCTGCTATTGGTTCTGCTATTTATAATGGGTTCTCCCAAACTTCCTTTTTAACTAGAATCTATATGATTGGCATTTAAAAATACTGATGCAGACCATTCTTTTAAGTTTTAAAGTTCTCCACACTCTCTGTCTTTAAGCCTGTATGTGTCTAACCCACATTTTTAGTCTTGAAACAAAATGTTTATTAGTACTGGATGAGAATCCAAATTTCTGAGAGTTAAAAGTGAAGAAATTACCTGCTACTGTCAGGCATTTCAGCACAAAGGAACTTGAAATACTGAACAGGGTAGTCTTTTGAAGCCTTATTTTGTGCATATGTTGTGTTGAAACTTTGCTAATACGTGAAGCTACTGTGTTAAGTCATTTGTTTCAAGTCACAATTAGTGCTAGCAAACAACCTGGTCACCTCCCTATATTGAGAGATAAATTATATACATGGTAACATTTGTCACCATTTTTCTAATTATTTTCTTCATGTTACTCTTGTTCATCTAATGAACATAAGAGATGATGTTTATTAAAATATAATGTGCTGGCAAAGCTGGAAAAGTAAACGCTTCTGCTGACCTCTAAAGTCTGTCTAAAATATTCAGTGAGGACTCTATCCTGCCTTATAGCAGATTAATACTATATACCTGTTGAAGTATTGTTTTCTTTAGAAATATTAAAAAATTATTTTTATTGAAAGACATTTCCTGTTTTCATGTAGGATTTCTAAAATCATATGAGTTTATTAAGCTTTCTGTAGAATGTTATATTCATGTATTTATATTTTAACCATGTATTAAAGGTACCTTTTTAACTTTATGTTTAATAAATTCCTTTAAGTCAAGTGTTCAAAATCCTATGCTGCTTTTGGACTGTAAAAGCTTCAAGAAGCCTCTCTTGGATAAACCTTACACCAACGAGATGTAGAACAGGTTTTGGAATACTTTTGAATTTTCTGCAGGCTTAGCTGGGGAGAGACAGGAACAACTTTACTGTTTTTCTCACTTTATGTTTGGTGTGTTTTAGAGTTTTTTGTGTCTTGTTTTTTTTACCAGTTCAAACTTTTAAGAAGGCATGGATTGTTAAAAATATATTTGGTAGGCAAAAGGCCACGGAATGTGAATTATCCTATTAGTGTCTGTGATGTTTAAGAATTAAAAGCCAAAAAGAATAACGTGCATTTCTTTAAAATTATTTAGGCAATTAAATTGGAATACACACGTTTGCTAAAGTTAGCCCAGGAAGATCCACCTCCCGAATGTGATTACCGTTTGCGTCATGCAATTGTTTACTTCATCCAAAACCAGGCACCAAAGAAGATAATTGAAAGAACATTACTGGAACAGTTTGGAGATCATAATCTTAGCTTTGATGAAAGGTACGTAGTAAGATCTGAAGGTCTTGATTACCATGTTTGTGGACATTCTCTGATGTCTTGAGACACCCTTTCATATTCAGATAGCACATATAATAGAGAGAAGACCAGTGTGTTTGATTGCCTTTACCTTCTAGCTAATAGCTTGCAAGTATATTTTGTAAAAAATACCATCTTCTATAAAAAGAGTAAAGAAGAAGTTGTGTTTCTGTCATTGTGAAGTATGGAGAGATACTTGCGGTTGCTCATAATTTTGCTCATAGATTTCTGTACCTTATTTCATAACAATGTGTAAGGCTGTGTAGCTTGCTTTCTCTACTGCCCTGTAAGTCAGCAGTGACAGCAAAGCCCTGCAGAAGCTATATGGGTAGTTTACTTGAATGCAAGACAATGTCTCTTTTCTGCTTGACATTCCACAGTTACTTAAATCATTAAAGAGTAGAGAACATTGATCTTCTGCATAGTGAATACTCTTATAATATTACTTTTGCAAAGTAAATATTGAGGTGTTTCAAGCTGTCTGAACTTTTAACTTAAAAAGAGAAGCTGAGCAAAATGTGGCAATTTAGGAAAAATTGCCATTGCATGGATGTGTAAAGCATGCCCTCTCCTGCTGATTTTACAATGTATAATGAAAAGCATGTTTTGTACAGTGTTTAATACTGTTTTGCTTAAGGGTGTAGCTTATACTCTTTGAGGCTGATGTCTGTGTTGATAATGTCCTTTGTGAGTTTGCATTAATCTTATGTGATTTCACATTGCTTTTTGTAAGGTGCCGTAACATAATGAAGGTTGCTCAAGCTAAACTTGAAATGATAAAACCAGATGAAGTAAATATGGAAGAATATGAGGTCAGTATTTTTAAGCTTTAAGTTAAACTGTGATGTGAAATAATTATCAGTAAGCTGAATTTCATCTTCAGCAATTTCTCCCTTGTCTTACTCAAAGATTTTCAGGACTAGTTATTGAAAGACCATTTATTTGTAGGAATGCTGCTCTGACCAGGTGCTCTAAAGCTGTGTTTTCCACACCTGTAATTCCAGTGACTTCAGCCGTAAATGAACATGAAATTTGAGTCTGTCCTAACTCCTTCATGTGTCTCAACATCATTAACAGTATTTCGTAATTTAGCACATGAGCCAACTGACTTTCTCTGGTCAGAAGCAGCTAACAGTGAAGGGATGAGAGTGATCTAAGCCAAACCTTACACAGCTTGAGAACTGGGTCACATGCAGTGACATTTGCACTTTTCTTCTACCTGTCTTTGCAGCCGTTCCTGTTTTCTTATGACCACCAGATTCTTTGTTTGCTGAGACCATATATAACAAGTTTATGCATTTATTTTTTTCCTCCTGCACTATTTAGAAAAAGTTGGAAACAAGATCTAAGCCTCAAACATTAAGTAGTTGTGACTAATATTTTCCAAAAATAATTCACCTCATATTTACAGGTAAATCTGCAGCTGCTTTTACAACATCAGTTTCAACTCTGTAATACTGTTCATTTAGGCCTCTTAACAGAGTATTTATGTCAATAGGCATCTTCTAGTGCACCATTTAAACCTTGGTGTTATGGTCATCTTTCCAAACAGCTTGTTGAGGATTGTGGAAGTAATCTTCCCTTCAACAAACCAAATGAAAAATATTTCCTTGTCATTTCTCACCACCACTTTTGGGACCTACAGTAGATGCCTGCTACATTAGTGTGCTGTCCCTGGCCTGTGGGGGGAAACGACTGTCACAGTGGGATTTTTCTGTGTTTTTTAGACTGTGCAAAGCTCAGTATGTTACCATTTTCTGAATGGCATTGCACAGGTAAAGTGAACAGTTTTGGGCCTAGCTTTAGTGTAGTGTGGAGAGTCTGCTATTTCCCTGCAAAAACATGACACTTTTCTAGCTGCTGAGGCAAATCGTTGGTTGGTCAATCAAGTGTTGGACTTGATGATCTCAGAGGTCCCTTCCAACCCAGCCAATTCTATGATTTCTCCAAAGATTTTGTCAGTATTTGTCCTGTATTGTGAGATGACATTTCATGGACCCTTCCTCATTCTCTTTGTGTTGAATCTGTAAGTGGCTATGTATTATGGTATGCCATCCTCTATTTTAGCTTTAATAAGTGATTAAATGTTGTCTACTAACCAGCTGCAGTTAAAGTGCCTTTTTCACTTACAGCATTTACCTGTAAACTGTAAAAGTGTAAATGGTGATACAGTAAGGTAAATGTTTTACTCTAGTATAAATATCTCCATGATCTGAATTTAATTTGTTCTTTTTGTGACTTTCCATGAAATGTTTTCTATTTCATTCTTTCATTAAAGTTAACTCTTTATGAAAAATCATTCTAACAGTTTCTGAGGAAATTGAGTATAATGTAGGGAAGAAAAAAAGGTTATTCACTTCTCAATACTTCTTGATAAGAAAAAGGGGATCTCATGTAATTCTGAATGTGGTTCCCTAAATTTGCTTTATGTGCCTCTCAAGTGGTAATACATTCTGTAAAAATAATCTCAGAAACATTTTATGTATTTAAGAATTTTATTTCTATTGGGGAGGTGGGGAAGTATGCAGGTAGACTTTTTCCACATACAAGCCTACTAGGAGTTGTTAGCATTTACTGTAAATTTTTCGTACAAAGTGTAAAAAAAAATAAATTAATACTTTTCATGTTTTTGGATGAAATTATATATACCGTTTCTTCTATGCAGAGATGGCATCAAGACTATAGAAATTTCAGGGAAACAACCATGTTTCTTATGGTAGGATTGGAGTTTTTCCAAAAAAAGAGGTAAGTGTTAGTATAGAACTCAAGTGCAGTAGAGCAATTTAAAGGCAAAATGTAATATTGATGATAACTAAATCTATATTTAAGATTAATTGTTTAATATGTTCTTTATTTTTTAAAAAAAATTTATTCAGTCCCTTGATACTTTCAGTCTAGCATCTAACTCAGTTTCCCAGTTTCCATTTCTTAATCTCTGTTCCTTCTTTTCTTATCAAACCATTCACTCTTTGCAGAAGCACCCTCCACCTGTGCATGTATTCCTCCTTCTCTCCTAATATAAGTGCTCTCAGTATACCACAGACATTAAAATCTTCCCTCTCTGGCACCACGTGTGCACATAGTTATCTGCTTTGATCAGCAGTCACAAGTAGTTAGTCCCTATCTTACCTCTCTTTTTATTGGGTCTTTCCACAGAAGAAGTTTTGCCTTTTGCATTTGTCAGAGCCCAAATTTCACTTGTGACTGGGCTTTAAGAGTCAGGAAAAAGAATATATTTGATGAAGACTATCATGTGTAACTGTCATAGTTGCAGCTGATTCTTCTTAGCTCTGTGAGGCAGTGGTGATTCCATTCCCTTCTCTTTTCCAACCAAGTCAGGAGTTGTGGCAGTACAAAATCTGTGACATTTATCTGCTTAATGCACTATAGCTAAAACTTAGAATTCTGACCTACTGTGGTGATACAATATAATTGCCTCAAAGAATTCTGCAGAGGAGTTTTCAAAATAACATTTTTCTAAACTCCTCTTTAGAGGTGCCTCTCTAAAGGCATCTGTGGCAATTAACTGCATTTCAGCTACAGGTTCCCAAAGGACTTTATTCTGGTATTTACTGAGAATCATACCTTGTACACTCTCGAGGGCAGTGCTTACCATCCTTATGGTGAAAATGAGACTAAGTTGATGAACTCCTCATATGTTCTCTTCTTAACACTGGGATCATAAAAATGTAACTTGAAAGATATTTCTAAAAACACAGACTTTATTAATGAAAATATGACTTTCATCAGTGGGACTGTTGCAAGGCTTTTTTCCCAAACACCTGTCTCCTTCAGTCAACCAGCTTTTTTGTAGCTTAATAACAATATTTGATACATGTCAGTACTCCATGTTCAGATGAAGCCAAAAATTAACCTTTAACCACAAAGTCTGATTTCCTTGAGTAATTCTATTGTATTGAACAAATACAAAAACAACATAAGAGAAATAGTTTGTATCTTTTTCTCCTCTGTGTAGCTTAGTTGTATAGGTCTTGGTGCTGGAGTGAAAATTGATACTGAAAATGGCTTACTCTGAGCACTGGGAAGTTATGACTACTTTCAGTGTTCACTCGTGATCCCTTATGGTGGGTGACAACTCCCTCTTTTCACTGCAGGTGGAAAAGTAGAATCTTACAGGCATATCTTGTCTGACTGTACTATGAAGTTGGACCCTGCTATGGGGGAGATGAGTGCAGACAACTAACCTTGGCAGGAGCTCTACCTGCAGCTCACTCTTGTGGTAGTAACTGTTACTGTCCTGTTACTACCACTCTTGTGGTAGTAACTGAAAAGTGAACAAACTCTAGACCTTAGCAGTTGCCTTTTAAGTTTCTTCTAAAGCAAATATATTTTTTTCAATTTTCGCTGAAATGCCTTTTATAGCCAGTCTGAGTTTCCTGCATCTTTTCCAAAGCCTAGGCCCAGAGAACATGAGAATTCTGTGATCAGCTTCACTGATTTTAGACAAAGGCTTCATAGGCTGGAGCTTACATATACTTAAGGTGTGAAAAGGCAGAATCTGCTTCCTAATTTATACTGTAATCATATTTCTAAAGTTATATAAGGACTGTGAGCTTGTATGTACAGTAATGATGATTTAGAATCCTTATCTTGCTGTTAGATGGTACTGTGGTTGTTTCAGGGAAAGGTCACACAACTGGGGGGGGGGTGGGGAAGCAGGAAGAAGAGTATTGGGAATGAGGCAACTATCAGCAGCAAGTTTTAAATTTTGATCAGTTGAATTGTTGACATTTTTAATTTCCATTTGCAGTTTCACAATTAATTGCACTAAGAACAGAAAGGGAGAAAAAGCCCTGCTCCACTGGCTTTATATATAGCAATTCAAGTTCCTTGCCTCTTTCCTCCTATATTAAGGTTTCTGCTATCTCATCAGTTGTTGATCAGTGGTGTGAAGAGTTTTCATGGGCAGGAGAAATATAACTTGAGGAGAGAATAGTAGGCCTTGTAATGAAAGCATAGCTTTGCATTTTGAGGACAAAGGTGGAGAACAGTGTCTGAACTAATAATGTAATATGTTAATATATATTTAATAGTAATTTGAGCAACAAATACATTGCAAGGGGCTATGAGCAGACTGCATGGTGGAAAAAATAACTTCACAGATTCTGGAATTCTGGAATGCTGAGTCTTGCATTTTGGTCACAACAACCCCAAGCAATGCTACAGGCTTCGGGAAGAATGGATGGAAAGCTGACAGGCTGAGAAAGACCTGGGGGTGCTGGTTGACAGCCGTATGACTATGAGCCAGCAGTGTGCCCAGGGTAGCCAACAGCATCCTTATGTCAGGAATAGTGACCAGCAGAAGCAGGAAAGTGATGATGCCCCTGTATTTGGCACTGGTGTAGCCACATCTTGAGTACTGTGTTTGGTTCTGGGCCCCTCACTACAAGGAAGGCATTGAGGTGCTGGAGGGAGTTCAGAGAAGGGCAACCAAGCTGGTGAAGGGTCTGGAGAACATGTTCTGTGAGAAGAAGCTGAGGAAATTGTGAATGTTTAGTTTGGGTAAGAGAAGGCTGAGAGGAGACCTTATTGTTCTCTAAAACTACATGAAAGGAGGTGCTGGTCCCTTCTCTCAAGTAAATAATGATACAACTAGAGGAAATTGCCTGCAGCTGCACCAGAGGAGGTTTAGACTAGATAGGAGGAAGAATTTCTTTACCAAGAGAGTAGTCAGGCATTGGAACTGACTGCCCAAGGAGGTGGTAGAATCACCACTGCTGAAAGTATTTGAAGACCGTGTGGATGAAGCACTTTGGGGCATGCTCTAAGTGTGCATGGTGGTACAGATATTGATAAATGTATTTTACTTATTTGGAGGGGGGATGCTGACAGTTGGACATGATGATCTTAGAGGTCTTTTCCAACAGAGACACTTCTCTGACCTTGTTCTTCTGAACAGGAATATTAGAAGGTAAAGCTTTAGAAACCATTGATATTTCAAATAGCCTTTTCCCTTCTTTTTAGTTGTCTCATTGGGAGGCATTGCTGTGAGTCTTCAGTTTGTCTCCTTTGGAAAATTCTGACATGTATTTTTCATGCATGCCCTGCGTGCACTCATTTTCAGCCCTTTTTTAGTAGTATGGTGGTTTGGCTTTAGTAGTTTAAGCCTTAACCATGACCTCTTTTTCTCACTAGAAGGGAGTGAGTGCACAACATACTGTTCATCTAATCACTCAGAAAATTTATCTTCCTTGATTTTATATTTATTATTTTCATTTTAATAAAATTGAGATTAACTGCTGTTTTAGGGTAGCTTCCTGAATTGCTTTCAGCGTCTGGCTGCCAACTGGGTTTCTCTAAGTCAGAGAATTAAAATTTAAGATGTTTGCTGGAAATGGTATGTGACAGTGTAAGAGGAGATTGTTAATCTGCATGAAGGGGATCCCTTTTAATTCTTAATTGTTAAATTCTTTGGTACTCTGTAGCTCATTCTTTACCAATTAGACTTGTGCTTATCTTCTCCATTTAGATTAAAGACAGAAATATCACCACTTTAGGCTAAAAAAGTCACAGTTTGTTGTTGTGTGGTTTTGTTGTTATTATTGGGGTTGTGTGGGATTTTTTTGGGGGGGATGGAGGATGTTTTGGTTGTGTGTTTGTTTGTTTTGTTTGGGTTTGTTTCTTGTAGAACTAAGATGACATCTTCAAGTCTTGATAAGCTGATCTAAAGATCAGAAGATCAACCCTGATGTGACATAAATGCAGACAGGAAAATGATTTTTTTGGGTATAGTCAAGGCTAATCCAAAGCTATTTTTTAAGTGAGTGAAATGATATTAATTTATTTCAATGAGCTTTGGATCAGACTTCACATGCAAGTGATCTAACCCAATAATAAGCTGTTCTAATGTGCATAAGAGATGAGGTTGCGTGGTAGAAAAAACATCATTAAGAGACTGGGGTGGAGGGGTGAATTTAGAGTGAAGAAGCAAATGAAGTTTACCTGTCCTCTGAAGAACACAGTAGTTAGCCTGAAACAGCTATTACCTGCATGTTGCATCTAATGTTTTTGTTTCTTTACTTCAGCTATATGGAAGCCTTGCTCTACCTTATCTATGCTTACCAGAATAACAAAGAACTCTTGTCCAAAGGCCCATACAGAGGGCATGATGAAGAGCTGATATCTCACTACAGACGAGAATGTTTGCTAGTAAGTGAAGGGTGAAATATTTTTTAAAACATTAGACTTGTTGCATAGCTTTAAGAAAGTTAATTCATAGAAAAGCATTGCCATCATGTCAAACAAACAAACAAATCCAAGAAAAACTCCTTAACATTTAGACTTGTGTAAGAAAAAAAAAAAAGCAGAAGTAAGAATGAAAATATAATTCCTGTTTTTTATTTTTTTAAATTATCAGTCATCTTTATGATTGTAAATAGTGTACTCACTGCCAATATGTTTGAATACGAATTCATATGTGTAGGTGAGCAGACTCCTGAGTTGCCACAGTTTGATAAAGGCATCAGGGTTTTTTTCCTTGACTATGCCACTTCAGGCAATAGTGAGAAAAATAAGTGGATTTTATTCTTAAAAATAGCAGCTGCAGTGGTTGAGTTGACAGGTATCAAAGGCAGTGGCTTGAAGAAGTACACAAAACCAAGTGGTTTAATAGAGTATATGCATCATTGCTCTAAATGTTAAAATGCAGATGAGGTTAATACAAATTACCAGGTAGCTTTGTAAGAAAATTATACTTTAAGACAAACAGAAACTGATGCATGGTAGAATGTGAAATGCTGTATACTTAAAGGCTTTCCTTTTTTATGGTGGTTTATGAAGAAACTAAATGAACATGCTGCAGCACTGTTTGAATCAGGAGATGATCAGGAAGTAAATAATGGCTTGATCATTATGAACGAGCTTATTGTCCCGTGTTTGCCATTACTACTGGTGGATGAAATGGAAGAAAAAGATATTGTTGCTGTGGAAGATATGAGAAACCGTTGGTGTTCTTACCTGGGACAAGAAATGGAACGTAAGTCATTTATTCATTAAGGTAAAAGGGCCTTGTGCACCTATAAATCTGGTGGTTTCCTTGTCTTGAATTGAACCTCTATTTGTGTTTGTGTGTTTTGAGCTTACCTGTCTTTTCAATAAATCTGTACACATTTATTTAAATGTTTTTTTTCCATATGTTGCACTGAGGTGTTAAGTCTTAAAAGAAACATGCAAAGGCATTTTTGCTGTTACATCATCTGCAAAGGTGTTTGTAGTAACTTCTTGCGAGGGAATGCTGTGTTCTAGTTACTTCTGGCAGACCTG
The DNA here is from genome assembly GCA_023637945.1 of Phaethornis superciliosus. Taxonomy (NCBI): domain Eukaryota; kingdom Metazoa; phylum Chordata; class Aves; order Apodiformes; family Trochilidae; genus Phaethornis; species Phaethornis superciliosus. The sequence continues at coordinate 99,524,080 of JAJQWJ010000001.1, forward strand.
AAAAATTATTCCAAGTGAAACTCCTCTTCTGCTCACCTATCAATAGAAAAAGGGTCAGTTTTGAGCGGAAAAAGGAAAATTCCCCATTCAGATGTACATTCTTACGTTTGTTTTCCTTGTTGTATTTGCAGCTAACTTGCAAGAAAAGCTGACGGATTTCCTGCCAAAACTTCTAGATTGTTCTACAGAGATTAAAGGTTTCAATGACCCGCCAAAGTTACCCTCCTACTCCACACATGAACTCTGTGAAAGATACGCCCGAATCATGTTGTCACTCAGTCGAACTCCAGCCGATGGGAGATAAATTCTGCAACCTTCCTAAGCACATTGTATAAACTTTTTTAGTTCTTAAACCTTGCCTTCCTGTCACAGGGTTTGCTTGTTGCTGCTATAGTTTTTAACTTTTTTATTTTAATAACTGCAAAAGAGAAATGACTGTACAAACTTTAGCCAGACTGCAAACAAATTAAAGCTGAGAATCGCATGGCGCTCAGTCGTTTCAACCAGAATTGATGCAACATGCAAGTCTGATCATTATGGCAAAACTGCTTTTTTGCCACTTATCTGTTACAGTATTACTTTGCTTTTATCTTAAGATCCTTTACTTTATCGACAGCTGTCTGGATCATTTTGTGACTGCAAACTACTCTAAGTGTCCAGTGCTGTGTAAATACATGGTACTTGGTAGCTTGTAAATGAAATGAAAGAATAAAGTTTTATTTATGGCTACTTCTGTGTTTGCAAGCAGATACCTTGTATATTAGTGTAAAATACGGGTATTTTTAGAAGAGATATGATATACCGATGGGGTACTCAATTTTATAGACAAGGTTCTTCAGGATTTATGGCCGGTTTAGTTACAGGTAGTCAGAGATTACTGTATGTGATTATATTGAAAAAACTGTCACAGTATTATACACTGGTTTTTTTGTATATCCTTGTATGATACTGCACCTGAACACTTTTGTGTGTGGCCATGCCAAGTCTTTTCTGATAGTAGGGACTGGCTTCTGAAGTAAAACAATAATGGCACCTTCCTTTTATCCTTAGAAAAGAGTTAGAAAAAAATTAAGAGTATTTTTAGTAGTATATTATGCCCACTGAGGAAAATTTCTAGAAATTTATTTAATTAGAGGAAATACAGGTTTCTAAAAAGTGGAATTTGTGAAGCTTAAGAATTAATCTGTTTTCAAAACTGGTGTAGATGACTAGAAATAAAACATTACATTAATTCTTTACTTGAAATGGGTTGCTATTATTGCAACAAAATATCTCAAAAATCTTTTATGTGTCCTAATGAAATTTCTATTGGAATTGAAAGAAAAAATATCTAGGGTTTGTTTTGTAGAACTGAAATACTGTCTGGTTTTAATGACGAAACTTAATTATTTTGTGGAAAAATAAATTTAATGCATCCTTAGGTAATCCTGTTACCTGGCACTATTTTGATTCCTACTCTTTACAGAGAACTTGTTGTGTTAGAACAGTAAAATATGTGAATATTTGTTTGTATGTTTTTATTGGAGCGACAATCAGCTTTATGTTAGACTTTCAGGTTGTGTGAATTCAAATATCAGCTAATAAAAGAACACAGAGGGGAGGGAAGGAATGATTAATTTTAGACCACCTAGAAATGTAGCAGGCATAAATGCAAGCATCTCCTGCAAGAAGAGGCAGAGTTTAATCTTGGTACCTGTCAGCATTGGAGGTTGTTCACACTGTTGAGAGATAGTGGATCACCATATGCAGTGAATAGAGTGTGGCCCTCAATTAAAAATCTTCATATAGGGATATTTTCCACTTCTGTTTTCACTATTGAAATGTCTTTTGAAATGTCCTTTGTCTAACTATTTTTTTTTTTTTTTTTTAAATGAATATTGAATTCCTACAAGTGCAATACTACTTGGGAGCCTTTTTTTTATGTGTGGAACTACTGAAGTGTGAAATACTGCCTTTTAAGGGGAAAAGATTATATTATGAAAAGGGGGGTGATGAATTTTAGAATATTTCATATTCAACATCTGTTGCACTTTGATTTGAGATTCAAGAGTATGCTTGCTTAAAACTGTATTTTTAAAGAAGCTTTTTAACAGATTGTACTTCTCACTTGCCTTTTTTAATAGTGGTGAAAACAACTCAAAGTGAAAGAGTAATTATATTTCTTTGCTAACAGGTTTTGAATTCAAATGTTTTAAAATGTATAACCCTGTAGGAGCCAGTTTCCCTCATCATCTGTTTAATCTTCCGTGTCAAACACGGGGGAAAAGGCACTCTTTCTAAGGCAAAAGCACAAGAAAATACTTCGCTTGGGAAGATTGTCTAAGATATTTAAATTAAAAGGAAGCAGCAAGGACTAGATTGCTTGTTCTTTTAGTTTCCTTTTTTTTTTTCCAGTTTCTTAAATTCTGAAAATAATCTATTTTTGATTGTAGTAGGGACCATATTTTCATTTGCAATTAGTTTAATTTTTAGGTTGACTTGAATTTGGGTTGGTCTGTGCACTAGAGCAGAACTAAATATATATATGTTTTACTGTTTTAATATTTTGTATTAATTTTATTATTTTAATTGTATTAATTAAGCCTGCAATTAAATCAACTAAGCCTAACTAACTAAGCCAACTAATTAATCTTAAGCCTGGAACTAAACTGCTTTTTTTATTTTAAAAAACCTTGCTTTTTACTGCAGTAGGATAGCTGCTTTCTTGGATTCACAATGCCTAGCACAAAGCCTGTAAAAAGTAATTGTGTAAGTAAAGTAATACAGTTCATTTGGCTACCTAATAATAATCTTCAACTGAATTACATAAGAAGATACTTCTCTCCAGTATGGGAATAGTGAGACTTTTAGCTGCCTTTTTTCCTTTTATAAAACAAAGATATTTTAACCCAAGTTCATTTACTAAATCAGCTACGCCACCACTTAAATGCAAGAGGGGTTTCTCTCCCAGATGTTGCATCATGCTGTGTTACATTTATGTGTGCTTCTCCTGCCCCCATGTGTTGCCTTTTTAGCTGATCTGTTGTATTGCTGTATCTGTAATGTATTGCTGCATTTTAACTGACATTTTGGTGGTATCAAAACTAATGATGTTTCTGCTTCAGGCTGCTGTAGCAGATCTGTTTGTTCCAAACTAGCAGAAGACAATGAGCAGAAGCAGAATTAATCTGAGCAAATGGAGAGGACTGGTGGATTCAGTTTGTAGTGGTGATATTTTAAGGTCAAAAGAGAAGCAAGGGAGTAGACTAAACCATCACTACTGGGTCACTGTTGCTTTGTGACAATCTACTTCAGTGAGTAAGTGATGCAGTGAGTAGATTTGCTCTAGAAATTGTGTGAGTGTAGTCAGAAGCGTATGTTTAATGTGCAAGCATTAAAAAAAAACCCTGCTAATTATCTGTATTAAATATCTTTTTGATTATTTTTAGGCTTCCCCAGTTGAAAGCTGCAGCTCCAGAAGTATGTCTGACATCAGTACTGCCCAGCAAATGTATAGGTCCATAAAGAGAGGCATAGTTGTTATTCATTAATTTTTCCTCAAACCAGTGAATCCTGACATCTGTGGGAGACCTTGCATAAACGCAAGAGTATTGATGAAAAAATGTACTTCTCTGTATAATAAATCACTTTATGAGCATTTTCCAATACAAAAGCATACCTTATTTTTTTGAAAATATATTCTGGTTTTGTGTCTAGAAGGATGCAGGAAAAACAGGTATCAGTCATGGCACTGAGAGGAAAATGGTTGCATCTTCCCATGACTTGCTTCTGGAGAGGATATAAACATAGGTATTACAAAGTTCTTATTCAAAGAGGTGGTGTAGCAAAATGCAGTAGGTAGAAGTCAAAAGGAGAGTGATTCTTTCAGGTAAGATGTAATTACTTTTCATGTGATTGATACCCAGTTTTCCTCTCTGTATTGTGTCCTTGAAGACCTTTTCAAATCCTGACCTTAATGGATAAACCGTACATGGAAAACATTCTCTGTTACTAAGGAGCATCTTTCTTTGTTGGCAGACTAACAGTATAGGTTCAGTTTCCATCAGCAGAAGTCCTGCTTGGTTCAGCTCTTCTATTTCAGTTTTGATCATTACAGGAGCAAAGCCACAAAATGTTTGCAGACACATGTATTTCTTAGCCCTCTGCCTGTCTCTGCTATACAGACGTGTGCTCCAGCTTTGTTGTCATGCCTTTAAAGTCTGGGATTTGGCTACAAACTTTTCCACCACCATAAATTTCACATCTTCACTGTAAGTCCCAGCAAAAGACTTGGATTTCTCGAAGACAACATCTTGAGGCAGCGCTTTAAAAGAACAGCTTGACTTGCTTTTCTGGACATTGGTATCAGCCCAAATCCTCTTCTCACAGGCTGAGAAAAATAGCGAGCAAGGCTTGTTTTCACTGGAGGGATTCATCAAGAATGTTAGAGATTTGGTCATCTGTAATCTATCACTTGATATGTAGTGAGATGAGGCAGCAGCCAGGTGCTGCTACTCAGGAGGCAGTGGGTGTGAGCCTGCATTCAGCCCCCCTGTGCCTGGTTAGGGCTGGCCCCAACTGCGCAGGGGCAGGATCAGGAGGCCAATAAAAGGCCTGGCCTCCAGCACAAGCTCAGCTCACTTGCAGAGCAGGCCAGGGGAGAGGTTGGTGGGGTTGGGAGCACCAGCACTGACCCAGACTGACTGACCCTGAAGGCATCAGCTTCTGCCAGAGCACCGGTTTGGCTTCAGGGAGTCATACCCCAAGAAAGGTTCGTCTTGCAACATCATAATCTTACTCTATGTGCTTCTTTCATGCTCTTTTTATTATATATTTTTTCCCCTGCCCTGTTGTTACCCACTTAAGTCACTGGACTCTGCAGGCTTTTCAGTTTGTTCAGTTTCTGCTTCACTTTCAGCTGGTCTAACCACTGTGCCTTTGCTGCCAGGAAGAGCTAGTGTGAAGGAACCAAGATTCTTCTGCTTCCCTCTTTAGTGGGCTCCAGTTTTCACCTCTTCCAGCTCCTGAGTACTTTTCATAGAATCATAGAATTGGCTGGGTTGGAAGGGGCCTCAGAGATCATCAAGTCCAACCCTTGATCCACTACCGCTGCAGTTACCAGACCATGGCACTGAGTGCCACATCCAGTCTCTTTTTAAATATCTCCAGGGACGGAGAATCCACTACTTCCCTGGGCAGCCCATTCCAATGTCTGATCACCCGCTCTATAAAGAAATTCTTTCTAATATCCAACCTAAACTTCCCCTGGCACAACTTAAGTCCATGCTCTCTTGTCTTGTTGAAAGTTGCCTGGGAGAAGAGCCCAACCCCCCCTGGCTCCAGCCTCCTTTCAGGGAGTTGTAGAGAGCGATGAGGTCTCCCCTGAGAGACTCTCCTCTCCTTTCTTCTCTCCTCCCCTCTCCTCTCTCCTTTTCTTGGAACTGCTATGGTGTGTATGCTTGTGCAGGATCAGTGGGTCAAATAACACCATGCACACACCTGATACTGGGTACCTCAGCTTTTGAGACTTATCTTTACCCTATTAGCTGGCTCATTCCCTCCTTACTCCCAATCAAAATACTTTTGAAACTAAATAGACTACATTGTGGTTCTTAATTTAAGTAAAAATCAGTCATTTGGCAAAGAGGGTTACAAGAGTCCTGAGGTAGCTACTAAATAATTATTAGCTCTGGTTAAAAGAGACATGTAATATCTTAAAATTAATGGCTTTTAAAATTAATCTAGTTTATGCATTATTTCCTCTATTAAGACTGAATTATTTGGTTTTAAGTGGTGTGCAAGGTCTTATAATTGCAGTTTAAAAGCCTTCTATAAAAGGGTGCTGTACAAAGAATATCTAAAGGGAGGTGCTAGACTGTGAGTAAATGTTGAGGGCACCTAAGTACTATAGTCCAATACCTCTTTCCAGAGTGTTTCCATAGTATTGTGGGGGTTGACCCTAGCAGAGATCAGAAAAGAAATGAGAGTCCTGGCAGCTGCAGGAACACTAGAAGTGTGAATGGGCAGAGATACTCCTTCAGGATTTCTGTAGGGAAGGAGAGTGAAGGCTGCTGTGTTCCCTCACCTTGCCTTTGACCAACCCCAGGCTCTTGGCCCAGAGGAGAGTCAGCACTTCGCAGCAATGTAGGCAAAGCTGGGTTTGAGCATGAGAAGTAGAGTACAGGTCTCCCTTCTGCTGGAGAAGAGGGAGAGAAAATGGGAGCATTTTGGACAGAAGCACTAGGGATCCAGGCCATCCCATTTCTGGAAGGGGAAAGTGCCTGCTTTGCCCCTCTTGGGTTTAGTGTCACACCTGTAAGCTTGCTTCTACTTCTTTTTAGGGCCCTTCTAAGCCTCTCTTTTCTGGGGTTCTAGCATTGATGGATAAAGTGGTGTTCCTGCTTCCTAAATAGTGAAGAAGAGTATCCTCTATTAAAAGCTGGACTCAACTGAATCCAGCTTGCTCAGTCATTTCTGCTACACTGTAGTAAATATAGAGTCATGGAAATGTATATCCTTTCTGCAAATTTTAAAGCATTTTCAGATTTCATCAGTTACTGATTATTTTTCAGCTCCCTGATGAAGAGGTCTTTGCAGGACCTGACTTACTCTCCTCCCTTCACTAGTAATGCTTCTGCTGGGAAAGAGATTCCACTAGCAAGGAAACCTGTATGCTGCGACTTCACTAAAACTTAATTGGAATGAAACAAACTTTGTCTTACACCCATCTCAAGTGGCATTAAGAACCACAGAATTTTAATGGAATAGCTCCTCTGGTGATATGTTAGACTTGGCAGGAGACTTTGACACCAGCACAACTTGCTGTCATGGATTAGTTTTAATTTTTCTCCACAGTAATACCAAATGTCCTGACAGCATGTGCAGAAGCGTTGTGTAGATTACCAGATTGCATATAGAAAGCTACTACATGTTAAATCACAGAGTTACAAATTTCAGTACTGGGAGAAGGCTTCCTACACCAGAGAAAGGTAAACACTCAGGTAAAATTGGTATCAGACCACAAGACAAGCTGAAACTGAAACCTTTGGTTTCTGAAAAATCTGGCATGGTGACAGCCTAACAGTGTTAATACAGTTAATATGCTCCACTTTCATAGAATCATAGAATCGAATGGGTTGGAAGGGACCTCAGAGATCATCAAGTCCAACCCTTGATCCACTACTGCTGTTGTTAGGTTGGGGTTTTTTGTGGGCTTTTCTCTTGGTTTGGGTGGGAAGGTCTGTTACACTTTTTCACTTTTTGTTGTTGTTGTTTTTGTTTGGGTTTTTTGTGTTTTTTTTTTTTTTGTCTGGTGACCCTTCATACCTGTCTCTGGCTTCACTAGAGGAAAATAATTCTATGCTTTTTGCTGCTGTCTTCATGTGAGGCAGAGCTATTGCTTTCTCTCTTTGGGCTGGAGACACACTGCAGCTCTTAACACAGAAAGGCTGAGCTGGTTTTGTTAGGGTAGGCAGCTTCTCAGTAGTTTGTTCTCACAGCTGCACTTAGTGTCACCATTCATACTAAGAAGCTTTCTGATTTTAAAATGGTGCAAAATTTTTAGTGAAGTTCGCTCATTGTATTAATAGCGATCCTGACTTTGGCAGGATGAGCCACCTCCCAGGAAGCATCCCTAGGAAACTGGTGGGGCTTTCTGACACCCTGGGGTGCCTGTGAACAAGAGAATCACAGATTGTTTATTAGGAGATGTTTAAAAAATATCTGACATGAATTTAATCTTTCCACTCTGAAGCTGTGTGGTAAAGACATGTGATAAAGGTTTTGTTGGAGCTGTTTGGTTTGACTTTGGTGTGTTTGTTTTTGTTTGTTTATTTAAGTTACTAGGAAAATAATTATTACCATTATTTTTAATGGGTATTATTGGTGTCTAGCAGGAAAGAGAAACAGCCTATGAAATGATGTAATGGATATTTCAGTGGATAGCTAGACCCAGTTACTAACTAGTTAGTGGATTAGCTAGTAACTGACCTGTGTAGAAGCAATAGTGAATACAAGATGATTTGACTTGCTCTAATTTACAAAGGAAAAAGTCCCCAGACATACTTGAGTGAAGAAATAAAATTGCTGTTTGTAATTTTAGGAACTGTGTTTTAACTGCTGCTGTTCTTAGCAAACAGATAATTTGCCTCCATGTGCCACACTAACTGCTCCAAAAATGACAGTTTTCTCTGCCATTCTTGCTAACTAGAACATTCTTGCTTGCTTCTTGATCAGCATCATGGTACTTCAGTTGTTGGCACTGGTACCCAAGGTCTGAGGCTTGAGCTTTTCTGCTCTATTTGAACTTTATCTGAAGAAGGCATCATCGTAGTGCCTACCTGAAACCAGAGGTGATTGGAGGTGTCCTGCATCCTATTTGATGCTTAAGCAGGAGTGAAGAAGGAATTAATCTTTATTACATTCACCTAGTTAAAGATGCAGTAGGCAGAGCAAAGATTACTTTACCTAATTAGCCTCTCTAATTGGATTAAAAAAATTATTAACCTTTTATATAAGCTCACCAGAGTGGTTATGTCAGCATAGCACTGAGCTCATTTTCAGCCAGTTGTCGGATCCACTTGCCGGGATGACAGGCAGAGGGCAGGCAAGCGTCAGGTTGCTCCTTGGAGAAGGAAGGGCAGAAAAAAGGCATCTGTGGCCCTGGCAGCAAGTGTACAAGTGCAAGTTCTCAGCATGTAATGCTGGGCTGGGTGTGTGCCCAAAGAGCTCTCTGCCTTACCTGCTGCATCACTTACCGCTAATGAAACTGGATGGGGTTTTAAGTGGAGGGCAAATGTAGAAAACTCTTTCCAACTCCTCTTTTCTGTCCTTTGACTCTGTCTTGTCTTTGTGTTTGCCTTTCCTGTGGCACATAGTACAGTATTCCTTCTTCTCGCAGACAGTAAGGAGTCTCTTCTACACAAAGTCCTGAGATACATGCTGCAGAGGACCAAAAATGACTGCCCAAACTTGTGGTGGTCAGAATCTACAAATCAGCATAATGTTTGCTGGACAGACTGGGATTTATGATTAGACTTTTAAATAAATTTCTGGACCAGGACTGTTAGCAAATTTTTCTTTCTTTGATGAATTTAAGTGTTTCTTGTTTTCAGCCACTAGTTTGTTCCATTTTTCCTTTGTTAAAGCCTTTGTTTTGTAAGATTCCAGAGATCAGAGGTGTTTAGTGAGTGGCTTTTTACATGGCTACCATGGATCACTGTTTGCATAAACAGCAGCAGCCACTTGGATACCAATGCAAAACAACCTTGCTGAAATGGCCATTTAGTGGCAACCAGTCACAGGACCCAGCTTTTAGTCCTTATTTAGTTGTACTTCTCCTGCAGAAGAGGGGGGAAAAGAAAAGTTTGCTGTCATCACTTGTGTCAGAGTTAGGTCCTTTCCAGTCTGGTGAGTGGTAGCAGATCAAACCACAGTGTGAATTCCTCTTGGGAGTAAGAGGCATTAGAAGCCCTGAGACAGCTCCGTCTCCACAATCCCTGAAAAGTTCAGGAGAAAGGAAGCTGAATTGAGAGTCACTGCTCCCGTCTCCGTTGTGCTGCAGAAACCAGAGAGGTTCAGAGGAGAGGTTTTCATTCAGCTGACACTTGCAAAAATCTTTGGCACTGGGCTGTGAAATAGCTAGGTAGCACCCCAAGTCTGTTGCCTTCCCAGAATTTCTGTCGTGGAACCGATGTATTTGGAGTACAAGGCTTTAGCTGGCTTTCGTCCTGCTGGTTTTCTGGTGCTAAGTGCTTCTGGTACTCTTTTAAAAATAAAAATAATATCAACCACCTCTCTGACAATATTTCACTTTACAAACTACTGCTGATTGTATTCCTGTAATTCCCTCCTCCAAATCTGAGAGGTAAATGCCCTTTTTGATTTCAGTGTGGAGGAATGTGCCGTTTCGAATCCCAGTTCTGGAAATCTTTTTACCTCTATAATCATGTGCAGACATATGTAAAGTGTGATTTTTCTTTTTCATTTTCTCTAGCAGTCTCAACTGCTTTTTCTAAAATCCTGTTCAGCAATTTGAGGAAAATTTTGGGGGGCAAGAACAGTATAAGTTAAAAAGTGTTTAGAAAAAAAGTGTCAAAACTAGCAAAACACATAATAGCAGCAATATGAAGCCCTGAATGTATTGCTGCTGTGCTTTTCACAACTGGTATACTGATATTGATTGCTGGTACTCTATAAGTAAATAGTATGATTTTGAGAAAATAGTATTAGTATAGAAATACTGTTATTCTGACATCAGGAGTGAACAAAACAATGGGGTCGTTAAATCTCATTTCTGCAAAAGAATCCGGACTTTCCAAATCATGTTCTCATCTTTTCTTTCTTTTTTTTTTTTAAATCTGATTGTCTCCTATGAACATCTACATGATCAGGGTGCTTTTGTTTGATTTGGGTATTTAAGTGTGTAAAACAATAAGGAAACATAGTACTAGAGAGAATAATCATGATTAATATATCTATGTCTATGCCTTTTACATTTTATTTTTAATTTAGGGTGAGCTTTCAAAACAAACCCTACTACAGTAAATATTTTTGTATTATTGCTGTTGGGGACAATACTTTCTTTAAAGTTTGTTTGAAAATTCAGATACTTTCTAGGAGATGAAGAAATGTTTAAGCACTAGGGTAGATAGCAGTATAAAATGCTATCTACTGTTTAAAAAATCAAGCATGCGAACTATAAAGATGTTGATGAATGTGTCCCTCTTACATAGATCTCCTAGTTTTGATGATGCCTAAACAATATGGATGCACTGTTTTATGGTAGTTATGTGAATTTACCTACCTTTCTAGCAATATGAGGTGAAGGAGAGCTGTAAGCGTACTGTTTTAAATACTGATAGGGTTTTTTGTTTTTTTTTATTAGGGGGCAGGGTTTGTTTGTTGGTTTGGTTTTTTAAGTGCTCACTTGGGCGTCTGAAAGTCAGACTTGGCATGTTATTACTGACTTGTTAGAGCATCAGTCAGTCTTTTAAGACATTGAGGACTTGAACCATGTAGGTTTGGGAAACGCTGTACCCTTAACTTAAACATAGACATCAGTCTATGATTCTGTGTTTTACTATTAGTTTGAACATCTGATGATAATATTCCTTAAAAAAGGTTAAATTTTCATTTATTTTTGTATTTTCAGAGGACTTAGGGGAAGAATGGAGCTGTTCTAAAGAAAGATAACTTGCTCTTCTGAGGAAAGTTTTTTCTTGATCATCTCATGTGAATGTATGTTAACAGTATAAGCAGCCAACTTTTGTTCTCACATGCTTCAAGTAAGACATCTTAGGGAACTGGTTTGATTTTTTTGTTTAATATGAGATGGAACTGGGCATTCCTTTCTTATCCTCAGAAGAATAGTCATATACTTGCATGTTTTCTGCTAAGGTAAAACTACTTTGAAATGTTTGCCATGGATCAGTGAACAATTTAGTGTAATTTCCACTGTGAGCAATCTTTCAATAATGCTTTTATTAAATTATCTTAAGACTTAAGATTATATATCACATTACAGTATTTTGTTTAATTGTTGCACACACACCCACCCCATCCCCCACAAACTATTTTGTAGGGTGTCACATACTTTGGGACAATACTTTGGGACAAGAGAAAGACTTCTGTTGCTTAAATATTTTTTATGGCGATGAGATTGTCTGGTCTGTTTTCTCCAGTTTTTCCCTCCAGCTGAAGTCTTTGCTCTATGAGGGACTCTTTTCTTGTTGAGGTAGAGCTAAATGAATCCTGTAAGTCTGGGAGAGCTTCAGCACTAGTAGCAGTGAGCCCTTACATTGCTGGTAGCCTTGGAAAAAGACTTATGTTGGTTCTGTAAGACTGAAGGCTACAGAGTGGCAGAAGCTGGGAGCTTATAGTAGAGGGAAAAAAACATGACGTTCTTGCCTCCATATTTCCCCTAGAATTCATTACTGGATAGTGTCAGAGGCAGGATATGGTGCTGGAAGAGCCCAGCAGAGTCTTTTTTGTTTCTGTTACCCAGCACACCTGAGCTTTCATGACTGTCTTACTCTGTGACACGAAGGGTTCTCTGCTATGCCTTAGGATCCATCCAGAAGGGTTAGGGTGGGAAGCCACCCTGCACCTTCTTTGGTCATTTCCTTCCCATATCTGCAAGAGCAGATGTGTTCATAGTCTTTTCCTGACATTTACTGGCCCTCTATCAGAGATTAAAAAACATTTCCTGTTCAGGTGCTTGGGTAGGAAAGAACAGAAAATAGTTGAATCAAGAAACTTCTTTGGACAGCTGTGATTTGCAGTGCCTCTCAGTAAAAGGTATTTGTTCTCTTTCTCCTGTCTAAACCAAGGATGAAATTTAATTTGAATGTCCTCTAACCATGCAATACCCCTGGGAATGAATCCAGTAGAACAGCCTGCATCAAGCCTGTACCAATTGTAGACCTGTGTAGTCTGAATGAGCTTTAACTTCATTAGTACAGAATAATTAGCAGAAAAACTTAAATGCAATTTTGTCTATAGAATGGTGGTTCTGGAGCTTTACCTCACCTACAGCCTTGCAAGGCTTTTAGTGTCCTGACGAGCAATCTGTCAGGGCAGGAATGTTGAGTGCATTCATTTTTTACTTCAGTTCTTTTCTTACAGGAGCTCAAATGACTCCACTGAAACTCTGGCATTTATCGCAGACAAAATTAGGTCAGAAGAGAACAGAGAGGTACTGAACTGAAAAGAGATAAATTCATCCTTAGAAGGAAAAAAAAAATAAAATCTTAAGCTGCAAACTTGGGTTTAATTTGTTTCCTCCACATAAAGTAAGATTTTTCCTAAGGGATTTTCTGGCCAAGCTGACAGAATCTTTGATATAAATGTACTATCAAGTTCTATAGGAAGAATATTAAATATTTTTTGTTTAGCTATGTAACTTCAAGTAACTAAAGAACAGGGGGTTTTTTCCAAAAGGTAAACAAAAGCAGCCTGGGGAAGAATTTGTTGTGGTTTGGTCTTATGGTTACTGTTCAGTGATCCAAGCTGCTGAGCATGTTGAGGTAGGGGCAAGAGGGGTGGGATTTATTTGCTGGTATTTTTCAGGACCCTAGTACTTGTGTTCTGACTCTATGTATGATTGACTCAGTACTGGTATGACATCTTCCAATGTGAAAAATTACCATGTTCGAATTGAAATTTAAGGAAACAAATGTTAGCCTCTTAGGTGTGGAATGTATTCCTTAACTGCGAAGTGCTCTTCTAGGTCTTTTCTACAAGGATTCTTCTCTTACAAAACTTTTTGTAAGCAATTGATTCTCCTGTAGAATTTGCTACCTAAAGCCACCACACTGTTCCCCTTAACAATAAACTGAGTAAGTCTGGGTAAACTACTCCAGATAGATCAGTAATTCTTGATGTAATGAAAAAGAATAATTAATTGAAAGCTTTCTTGCAAACAACCTACACATTTCTGCAAGTGGGAAATCAACTGGCTCACAGAGAATTGTTTGTTGCATCTAATTTTTAATAGTTCCAGTGAATCAAAGTCTTTTTCAGCAGAGAGGATGTGGGGAAGAATACTGGGAAGTGCAGGCAGGCTACAGGAGGTGGTTTCTGATGATTTTTCTAGTGGTTATAATGTGTTATAACACGTCCTGTGTACTGGTCCTATTTACCTTTATGATGTGACTGAATTCCTTGAGGGTCCTCACATCTGCAGTCTTAAGCAGGGGTGTGTTTTGTGAGGCCAGTGCCTTAGTGTGTCATCTACACACAGTCTTCTGAGTAAGAACGAAGGAGTACCTGGGTGCAAACTTCTGCAAGAAACAAAGTAAGGCAGAAGCTGTTGTTTCCTGAGCAGGAGAAAGAACTTGTCAGAACTCTGGCCACCAGCCTACAACTCTGACAGTGAACAGCCGAGTTGACCAGTGACCCCTAAAATATTTAAACACAGCATGAAGCAAGTCAGCAAAACACATGTGGTTCCAGATGTTCTGTGGCTTGTGTCAGATCAAGGTTATAAACAAAGTCCACATATTCCAAGTGTAAAATACCTGAATAGAAGCAACTCCAAAATTTGATATCCGTACTCTAATACTGAATCCTCATAATTGAGGCAAAGTTTAGCAGTGTCTAGAAAAAAATCTAGTCCTATATTTTTGAATACAAAGTATATATTCCTTAAAAAAAATGGATACATAGCTGAATGAAGAGCTTGTTTTTCTTCATCTTTTAGCAAAACTTTATGTGGGAGTGTACTGCAGCCTCCCAAAATGTATTTGACAAGACTAATATGTGTTTATTCATCTCTTATCACCAAATCATTTCTGATAATAGCTTAACTTTTTATACAACTGATTTACACATTTTTTTTTGGTAAATAATTTTAGCAGACTTTTAAATGTTTATGTAAGAGCATTTACTGCATTTGCAGATGTATCTTTGTGTGTCAGACCAGATTTTTTAGCTAATTTATTTTCAGAATTATTATTCTTATTTAGCACATCCCATAGTAAAATCAGATTCTGAAAGGTAAGGACAGACTTTTTAGAAGGTTGCTAAATCAAAGTTAATACGTGAAGATCCTACTGTCATTGCTAGAACATATAATGAAACCGCTTCTAAAGAATTATCACATCTGCATATGGGAAGAAACAAATCACTGAGATAGAAAGAACAAGACCTTCTTCATGTCCTTGTAAATAACATGGAAAATCTGAAGATTTGCCTGGGAGCCAATGTAAAAGAAAAATCTAGTTTAATGTGCTGACCTGATTCTGTATCTCTTAGTAATCTTGCTGTAAGGATTTAAATCAGATGGAGCATATTTGAGGACCTCATAGAAAGCTTTATGCATAATGAAGTGTTTTAAATGAATGCAGAAACAAATACTGGCAATATTGTATTTCGGCTTTTGGTGGTAGTGGTGGTTTTCTTTCAAATATGGCAAACTATATATATACATATATAGGTATAGTGTGTATATGTATACATATATACACCAAAATATTTGTTTTGACATGTCACTTAAATTTCAAAGAAGAAAGACCTGTCTCTGTACATTCATATACATACATATCTGTATGCACATACATTGTATTTGCTTGAGATCAAAGGTAATGATTGTTTTCTTGAGAATAACAGACTAAATTTAACATGACATTTACAGACTTAATGATATTTTTCGGCTAGTGGTACCCAGTAAAATAATGGCTATTATTTTTTTCAGGGTTGATGAAAAGAAATATATTGAAACACCTCCTGTGTCTTAAGTATCAGCCCTGCTAGGTGCCTGAGCTTAAAAACAAGACTGAGAAAATCAGGCTCTTATGTCTCATTAGGCAGTAGTACATTTGCAAAAAAAAAAAAACCAACAACAAAACACCCATGATAATGCATATTGCAATAGTTCAGACTAAATGCTTTCTCTGATACCAAACAAACATAGTTCTGGAGCATTTCTCTTTGAAATGCTCCCAAAGCTGCAGTCACTTAAGGGCTGTAAAGTGCAATCATTCGAGACAAGTCAAATGTCTCTTTTGAAGTGCCCAAATCTACTTTTTAAAAAACAATATTCTCAAAACGGAAGATAAAGTTCAGAGTCTTTGCAAGAGAGCTTCAGTGCAGTCTGTATTTAGAGAAAAGTCACTGTGGTTTAGAGTGTGAGTGACTTGCTGTACTAAATCGAAGAGCAGGACTTCCAGTTTGTGTTTGCCTTTCAACAATTGTCAGCTTCTGGTATCTAGACCCACAAGCCTTGGAGCTTTAATATTTAAAGTTACATTAAGCCATGTTCTGGATGTTGTGAACAGTCTGTCTTATTCCTATTGCCAATGCTAGTCTTTAAAGGTAATGTCCTGGTTTAGGCCAGGATAAAGGTGATTTTCTGGTTTGTACTTTATTCTGGCATCTATCGTGTCTGGTCCTCCCCAGAGGAGGGTTTCAGGTGGGACCTCGTTGCTCCTTCTGGAAGGCAAAATGTTCCTGAGAGCTGAGCAGTGTCCTTGGCTCTGCATGCCAGTCTCTGGCTGTAACTATAAACATCGAGTGTTATCAGTCCTAGAAGCAGACACTGACTGAGAAACTTCTGTTAATTTCAGCAAGTGCAACTACTTACAAGAGACTTAGCAAAAGTACAAACCAGAAAATCACCTTTATCCTGGCCTAAACCAGGACAGGTAAGCAAGCTCTTTCAAAAGAGCTTAAAAACACCTTCCCCCATCCCCTCCCTCTTCCCAGGGCCAAATGACTTCACTCCTTGTTTTCTCTACCTCTTGCCTCCCAGCAGCACCGGGAAGGCCAGGGGAGGTTTAGGCTCAGTTCCCCACAGGGAGTTTCTGCCGCTCCTTCCTCCTCAGGGGGAGGACTCCTCACGTTCTTCCCCTGCTCCAAGGCGGGGTCCCTCTCCCGGGAGAGTCCTTCAGGAACCCCTGGGACACGAGTCCCTCCCAGAGGTGCAGTCCCTCAGGCACAGACTGCTCCCGCCTGGGCTGCACACAGAGTCACGGCTGCTGCGGGAGCAGTCACCTCCTCTGACACCGGGCCCTACACACCTGCAGAGACACATCTCACCCTCTCCGTCATCCTTCAAGGGCTGTTTCACAGGGGCACAGCTGCCATCTCACCACAGGCTGCAGGGGAACCTCTGCTTGGGCACATTCTCCCCCTCCTTCCTCACTGCCCTCCATGTCTTTGCTCATGTATTCCTCTCACCTCCCCCTCCCTTCTGCCCTGCGGCTCTTAGAGAAACTTCCTTTTCCCTTTCTTAACTATGTTAATTGTAGGGGCACCATCATTGTTGCTGATTAACTTGGCCATGGCTAGAGGTCAGTCCATTTTTTGGAGCCTGGGAAGCTTCCAGCAGCTTCTCAGAGGATTCACCTCTGCGAAGCCCCCTCTGGTACCAAAGCCCCCCCCATCCCCACGGCAGAGTTTGAGGTGCGTGTGAAGGTGAGTGCAGTCAAACTGCTTCCCAGGTCAGCCTTTTGAACTTAGGTGCCTAAAGTCTAATTTCTGAATTCTTCCCACTTTAGATACCTCAATCATCCGTAGCTTTGGCCTTCAGTCTGCAATGATAAATCTTATTTATAGACATAATAGAGAAGTCCTTATCCTCTCAGACTTTGGTGTCATCATGTGGACTAGTGTTGATATGACTGATTTATTTTTAATTCATATGATTAATTTTCTTGTGGCTATTTTATTTCTTAGGTTATTTGTTATTTTATTTCTGTCAAGGAAAATATTTCTGTCAAGGAAAAATTTTAGACTGATACGGGAAAATGATAACACAGACCAATAAGGTCATTTGGATGTTTTGAGGCTGTAGAGTTCCTATTGCCATGGTTATTTGCCCATCACCTATCTTCTCTAATTGGATATAACAGCTCTTGCCATTTATCGTTGTGCATTGCAGCATCAGTCTCTGGCCTTTTGTTGAACTCTTGAGAGTTGTGACTTTTCTTTGAACTCTCAGCTTTTAGTTCCAGTGACCTTACTGCCCATTTATAACTGGTGCACCATTTATCACTCTTGGGTTTAGATAGATGGTTGGGGGAAAAGACTCAAGTGCAATCATTCACACATATGATCTCTTTGTATTTGGACTTCACAGTTTCTGTGTAGTGTAACTGATAGGGAGAGATTAGTTACAAAACGGTAATTCCATTGAAGGATTGTGTTAATACCATACCATAAACTGTATATGATGCTCAAGATGTTGGACATCATCGGGGTTCTGAGATTAAGTTGCAACATCTACTATTAGTTTCTGTCAGTATCTTCTTTTAAAATAAGGTTTTTGTGTTACCCCAGTGTAAAATATAGGATATTTTGTGAGTTAGGAAACTTGTGATGGCATTAATCCTCCCAGAGTCATGTTAACAGTTAAATGATAGTATGACATAAACCAGATTTGTTACAAAAAGTCATTGGTATTTATTTTTCCATGCTACACAGAAATTCTCTGTACTCACTACTGAGAAGGTCTTGGCATATCAAACTGAATTGGGACTATGTTGGCATTTTATCAGTTTTGCAACCTGAAATAAAGGAAAGCAGCATGTAAAACTATCAGAAAGAGTTACTGTTGAGCCTAGAATACTATTCCAGGAAAAAAAAATCAGTGTGTGTATTAAAAGCAAGACAAAGCTACTCCTTTCTCTTGCTTTCCTTTTTTACTTGGGATTTCTGCTGTTTAAAACACACCTGCACTTACTTTGCTTGTACTCCTAGGAAACTATAGCTTTCCCTTATTTAAGCTGTCTTCACACCTTTCTTTCATCTCGTTTTATTCATCTCACTCTCTTCTGCCTTTTCCTTTAAATTTTCCCGTCACTTAAGTGAGAAGCATTTGAGGATTTTGTACTTTAATGAAATTTTGGCCAGGGAATGCTTATTTTTCTAGAGATTTGCCCTTAGGTAGAAGAAATAAGGAATTGCTTCAAAATTACAACAAAGTATGAAATTGTTGTTAATATGAGTGAGAGAACTTTCCACACTTCATATGAGAGAGACGAGATAAGGGAAGAGTTCAGAAAGCTGAGTAGCTCCAGCTAAGGCTTTGGGAAGAACTTTCCTCTGAGAATAAATTTTCTGTTATGAAAAGAATAGATCAAAGCTTAGAATTTCATTCCATGGAAATAAAATTCTTTTTCCTTGAAATCAGAAAAAAAAAAGGAGCTTTTTGTTCACAACTGTATGAACCACTCAGGAAAAAAATGATTAGAATCATTATTTCACTTGGCATTCTCTCATCATATTCTCTAGTTTTTATATGAGATTAAGATATCTCATTTGCCAGTGCTTCTTTATGCCCCCTGTACCCAGGCTTTCTGTCTGGATGATGTCTTCTCCCATCCCATACTTATGTGATCACAGTGTTGTCCTGAAAGTGGGTCTGTTACCCAGTGTGTGAAAGCCAGCCCAGACACGGAGTTGAGATATTTGCTTCAACATCCATTTCTGTGCAGAAAGGGGAGCAGGGTGGTATTCCACAAAGCAAGTTCAATTTTCCAAAAAGACCAGAGCTACTTTTATATCCAAAATCAAGAGAAAGAACTTTATCTCTAATATTATTCTGTCATTGACACCCTTGATTGGTTAACCAATTCCTTGCTTCCATTTAAAGTGGCAATGCTCAAAAATTTCACTCCACATGCTCAGAGAGTAAGGAGCTCTTTGTAATCAGGAGTCCCTCTAGCCTGTGGATGTGTATTTTAGGATGCTAACAGCTCATTAATGGCATGTCAATATAGTGAATCCGTTTACTCAAGGTTTTTTCTACCCAGCACTAAAGGCTGGAACCAAGATAAGTTGAAGGGAATTATGGGGAGTGCTCTTTTCCTTCCCTTTCATCTCTCTTGCAGGTGTCTTGCAGGCCTGTCTCAAGGCCAGGCTGTTGACTACTTGGGGTGTGTTTCTCTCTAACTGGCATCTAGTTTTGTCTGATTTCTACTGTTTCACTGTTATGTGAGCACTAATTTTATTTTGCATTTCTCTTTTGTTCTCTCATGTGATTTTTTTCCCCAAATATTATTTTTCCTTACAGTTTTACTTATTTCAATTAATAACTAACATCAACAGCATTCCCCTGCTGTGTCGTGATGTAGAAAGGAAGCTGCAGAGATGCCTGAGCCTTTTCCAAATGTCTGCCTTTAGAAGGGGGTGACTTCATTAATGTTTATAAATATGTAAAGGGTGAGAGCCAGGGGAGGATGGTGCCAGGCTCTTCTCAGTTATGCCCCATGACAGAACAACAGGCAATGGATATAAGCTTGAGCGTAGGATGTTCCATATAAATGTGAGAAGAATTTTTTACTGTGAGGGTGACAGGGCACTGGCACAGGCTGCCCAGGGAGGTTGTGGAGTCTCCTCTGGAGACATTCAAAGCCCACCTGGATGTGTTCCTGTGTGACCTCCTGTAGGTGACCCTGCTCTGGCAGGGGGGTTGGACAAGATGATCTTTTGAGGTCCCTTCCAACCCCTAACTTTCTGTGATTCTGTGTGAGGTTACTTATTATTAGTGAATATTCTGTGGAAATTTGCAAACTCATTAGAAGGAAAAGAGAGTATGATTAAGAATCTGTCTTGAGGACCAATTAGCCAGAAAAATCTCAAACCACAAGAAAAGACTTGGACAGGAAAAATAGATGCAATTTTTTTCAGCTTTGGATCCCCTGTGCATAGAGGCACTTCCTTGAAATTCTGAATAAAATATCTAATGTCTCAGTGAGATTTAAGACTCGAGACATAAGAGCCATTCTCAGCATTTCATATTGCATAGCTCTAAATAGTTACATGTCAGTATTTAAACTTTGCCTCCTCAGTAAGGTGGTTTTCTTAAACTTTATACTGAAGTGCCTAACTTTGGTGAGAAAGCCTTGTCCACTCAAAACCACATCTCAATTTCATGTATTGTTTGTAGATCTAGCTGAATATTAGGCTTTGCAGTAATTACCATCTAGAATAAAGAAATGTTGTGGTAACCCAATACAGCCATTGGTTAGGGTGCAATGCCACTTATGTTTAATTAGTAGATAATTAATTAGTTAGTAAATGTTGCATATACTGCAGCCAGCATGGTTGATTCATAAGGGTTTCTATTTTCATTCATTCAGGATAAGGTACTAAAGCCACTTTGTTTCTGTATTCTAAGTTAGTATTCAAACAGAGTCCTCTAAATCTTTGTTCCTCTTGGAGAGGAAAATGTAAATGACATGAACCAGCCACCATTAGATCTTTTAATGCTGGTCTGTTCAAGATGGTGTTTTGTAGTTTAAACAGTGTTTCATAAATCAGGTGTGTTTTAGTGTTGTTTAAAAAACTCAATTTGCTTTTAAAACTAGGGCCATAGTGGGAGCAGAGACATATAAAAAAAGGAAAGTCATTCTTGTTTAAACGTAGACAAACTGGTTAACTGTTTGACCCTTACATCATTTATTGGAAGTTTCTCTGGCATTTCCTTGCCCCCTAAAGTGTTGCTCAGGAGGTTTTAGTTCATATTATTTTAAATTACAATTTTGCAAAGATTAAAACAAGCATTTTGGTGCAAGCTTCAGTAGCTTTGTTTTGGAGCTTTTGTATTATGAGTAAAACATAGTATTACTCCTAGAGACACTGTGACCTGTTTCAAAACAAGCAAAAATATGACTTCTAGACACTGGAAAAGGGGACTGTAGTTTCTTTTTGTGTATGACTGACTGAGAATTTGGTTCAGTTATGTAAAAGATCACTATCCACAAGAGAACTGCTTTTATAACAACAAATTGTCCACTGTCTAAAAAGTATGTGCATATACTTGAGAGGTAATGAGGTGAAGTGAGCTTTATTTTTCCTTAACAGTTCAGAAAGCACTGAGAATCAATCTGTGGATTTTGGGGATCATACTCTTCAGATAGCCTCCACACATGCTCTTCTGCTGGGGGATAGCATTAGCTTTTTGTTTCTGAGACAGCAAACCTCAGGGAATTTCCCTCTGAGTGTGCAGTAGGAAAAATTGGGATAATTAATTTGCTTGTCTATTTAGTTATTTTTTTTCTCAGAAGGTTATGAAAAATCAAGTACTTAAAATTGGACTATAAGTAATTTACTGAACTTGCACTGCTGAGAGGTGTCATGTTGTCCTCAGTAGGAGAACAATTTGTTCACTAAATAAAATTAGTTACTTCTGTTTTTCAGGGGCTGGGAGGGCAAGTGCACAACAGTAGGTGCACAACAGTAAGATCCAGCTTTAATTTGTCAAACTTATCCTTGCTTTTGCAGCAGCACACAATTTAAATATGACTTATCTTAGCATATGCATATGAATTTTATTAAATAAACTCCCAATTTGGTGATTCTGTTGGGTTTTGTTTGTTTGTTTGTTTTTATATGGCTTGTGTGATCTGTAACAGACACTCATCCTTAACCCGCAGAGTAGAAAATAAAACTTTAGATGGTGGCTGTTGCTGCTGTTTTTTAATGTGCTTCTTGAACATTGTGCTCTTCAGATTTGAGGTTCAGGGGAAAATCTTGACAGCAGAAATGCCTACAGCTTAGATTCTTTGAAAAAGTGAAAATGCTTCCTGACATGAATGCGATTTACCCTTTTAACATTCTTAGTATAGTCCTCTCTGATCTGGGTGCTTCCCCTGAAACCCCACTGAAAATGCCTTAAGGTTCCACTTGATAACATTCCTGAGCCAAAGTGTGCTGAACCTCTGGATGATGAGCAGAATGTTCTGAAAATTGAAGCATCTGAGTGATTGAAAAGACCTGGGAAAGACTACTTTCTTCAAGAGCTTGCTTTTAATTTCAGATTTGATGATAGTTTCACAGATTGGAATTACGCTAAGGGTTATTAAGGATTAATTTTTGGCAGATCTCTGGTTATTACAGAACATGCTAATACTGACATGGAAAAATGCTTTGAAAGGTGGTATCTTGATTGATATTCCCTTCAGTAAAGCTACTGTAGGAGAGCAAAAGGAAGAATGATAACAGTGAACCAAAAATCAATCTACTGCTTTTATGGAATTCATTTGGGAAGTTGTAAGAAAGACAGCTTTAAGGAAAAAACAGGAAAATATGCCAAACAAACAGCCCTAGTAATTGTGCACCTGATGTTATTTAATATTTTTGCATAGTCAGTCAACTTGGGGGAAGCATGACTGATTTTTTTATATGATTTTCCTTTTTCTATTTTTATCTTTTTTATGTTTTTCCTTTGGTCAAGTTCTACAAGCAGGTTGGAATTTCTTTAGAAGCTACCTGTCCTAATTCCTCCTGAGGAGAAAACATGCTCTAAATAAAATAGCATGTGTAAATATAATACATCAGGAAAAAATGTCTAGTATGTGTGTAATAGCAGTATATAGAAATAATGGGTAAGTCTGTCCACTTGAAACTGTAAGCATTGTCAGCTTAAAGTCGCCCACAGATTTGCTGATTTTAGGACCATTTTATGCTTGCCTTATCTATCCTCATACCTAATTATAGGTTTTGTCTTGTGAGCTAAACTGAAGTAAGCTGATTTAGTGATTGAACCCATTGACCTTGAGTGTTTAAATCAGAGCTACAAAATGGTCTAAACCAGCTTTCAAAGTCAATGGCTTTGAAAGGCTCACAGCCTTTCAGGCTAGACCAAGATGTAGTACCAGGCTGGAGCTCTGTTTGTTCATGTATGTCCAAGTAATGTTGTGCAGGCTCAGAGGTTCTGTTTTTTCTAGTCTCAACATCATAGACAGTCATTGATGTGTTGATTTTTGTCACCAAGCTGCAATTGCCAAGTAGTATAACTTTTGTCATTAGTGCACATTTATTCTTGGAAGAAAATACAGCTGTATTTAGAAAGCCTTTTGAGCTCTAAAATGCAGTTAAATGTATAAAGAACATATGTATTATATTTATATAATGTATATTAGACATATATGTGTTCTCAATAGTTACGAATTATCCATCTTTTATGCTGAGATTGAAATAATTTACCAATTCCCACTGTCAAAACATTCTGGTTTATTAAATGCTTTACATAATTTCATTTGTATCTAGTGAATGTCACTTAAGTAAGAATAATACATAGAAAGGAATGGGGGATGATTTGTATTGTAGTTGTGCTTAAAGTCTCTGGCCAGAGTTATGTTCCTGCTGTCTCACTTTATATGTGCAGCAAGGGATAGAACTTAAGCCTTTTACAAGCTAACTACACACAAACCTTATTTGAGAAAAAGAAGTAGTATTTTTGTTTGTTTGTTTTGCAGAGAGTAAAGTGAAGGACAAAAAAAAAAATTGGCATCCAATTTTCATGGCAGTAGCCTGCCTATAGATGTCCTCTCTGTTTCACTCACCAAATGGATACTCAACTATTTTGAAGATACAGGGCTAAGGATTTTGAATTCTGGGTGTTGATTTAATAAAGATAATGTAAGAAATCTTTGGCAGAGGTAAGAAGACTATCACATTAAGTGCAGAATTTAAGGTATCTCCTCTGTTTTTCTTAGCTGGTATGTGTAAATTAAATCCCTAGCATGATCAGCGAGTTGTTGCAAAATATTTGCTCAGCTTGGGAGTCCTACTGGTAGAGTCCTACTGGTTCTGTTTTAGGACAGAACCCTCATCGTATTTTAGCCTCTGGTTTATAAATGCTGGTTGGGCTTCCAGCTTTGAGTCTTATTGCTTTAACTTGAAAGACTTTTCATGCTTAAATATTCATTTTTTTCAAAGTTGTTTATCACTTTCTTTTAAAGTGTAACTAGCAGTATTTCATTAATCTATTCTGGTCTAGAATATTTTTCTATACCTTGCCCAAGTCTTACTTTTACAAAGGAAAAAAAGAACACCTAAAAACCCTTCATCATCAGAAACAAAACTTGAACGAAATGTTATGCCACAAAAGTCTTTGTATTAATGTCTTTGCCATTAAATAGTCATTTTGACATTAGAGGTAACAAATTTCATATTAAATCATAATGAGTAGCAGGAATTTTATTCTGTTGTGTTTAGACAAATAAATACATGACCTTCTAAAAATTTCTTCTTTTCTTTGTACGTTCACTCTTATGTCCTTGACTTCAGCAGTATTTTTATCTTGCAAACTGGGAATCTTTTCTTCACAATACCCTTCTGCAAGTAACTTGGTTGCATCACATTTATAAATAGAGACTGATGAAGCACAGCCTCTGAGCCTCTTGAGCTTCTGTCTATGAATGTGACCCTGGGCCATTATTTCTCCTCCTTATCAGTTACTACTTAGAAAACACTTTGATTTGATTTATAAGTTTTCAGAAATGGAACTAAGATAAAGCTGTTAATAGATTTCAGGACAAGGAATTTTGAAGATTAGAATAGGTATAAATGAAATGATTTTCTAAACTATAGAATATTTTGTCATCATTGCATGTTTTTCTCTCATCTTAAATATCAATAGCTCAAAGGAAATGCCAACTGAGTGCACTGTTGGCCAAATACCCTTCAAAACTACAAGTTGATTTTTAGCTTCTCATTGACAGACAACACAAATATCCACATTTTTAATATTTTGCCTATGAGCAACAGAGCCTTGCAAGAGAACGCAGTCATTAGATCTTCTTTAGAAAACCTGTTGCTGTTCTGCTGTGGTGAAAATGTTTCAGTTCAAGAAATAGTTTTTTAGTTTGTTTTTTTTTTTTTTTAGCTGAAGAGCTAATCACTCAAGATTCTGAAGATTTCTTAAACTTGTTAAAATGTCTTGCATTATAATCTTAAAGAAGTACAGAGAATCAAAATAAAAGTTATGAATTATGTGCTTGTATTAATTTTCTGTATTCTAGATTTTTTCTGATTTAAAAATGGATATTGTAGTTCATGCTAGAACTTATGAATCTAGATTTGCAGCCATGCTTTCTCTCTATACTTGCTCTGGAGAATTAAATAGAATTTAATTCAAAATAAAGTAGAACTGTTGAAACTTAAAATCTTCCCTTATACTACTATGTCGCTTCTGTTTTATATTATTAAGGTTTTGTAAAAATACATCTGATTTTCTAGAGGACAGCTAGAGAGCTGAGTCCATACATGCTGCAGTAAGTTCAAGGTCTCTTGAAAGTTAGAAAAGTTAGAACTTTAATTACTTTTTCTTTTTTCCAGAAAATGTGACTGTGAAGTGGCACTGAGTATAAAAATTACCGAAGAGTCAGGGAAAAGGTGTTTTATTTTCCAAAAGATAAATATTGTGAATTTGGTCTTTGGCTTGAAAGTTAAACTTTTTTCTTTTCTTACTTTACTTCATGAAGTAAAATTACACTGTGGGTAGGTTCTTGAGATTCTTCAACTCACAAAGCCTTTAAAGGGGCATAAATGCTTTGCTGCTAGAGGTGGTCCCTCTCTTTATGATGATACTGGAATATCAGTCATGGGGGGTGCTTGGGTAGACTTCAGCTAATAAAGTGTGAAAGGTACCACCATAAACATGTTTGCTATTAAAACATATGAATTTAGCACCTGCTTAAACTCCATTGTAAATCCTCTACCTGAGCATAACTTGTGTGGTGGGCTCACATTGTACATGGCTCCCCCATCTCCCAGCTCCTTAGTACATCACTAAGCAAGTCCTTTGAGAAAGTCACACTTTGCTCCAAGTCACCTTGTATATCGGATAGGGTGAAAATCCTCTCCTCTTGCCTGGATTGGCAGTGGGTTGAGAGAAAAGTGAGACTTGTGGCTTTGCCTTGAGGTCTTACTGCCTTTGGGGTCAGAGACAGTGTTTGTATATGCACTGCAGGGATGCTGGCTGTGGGATTGTGAATACACCAGTCGTATGTCAGGTGTCTTGCTCAAGCCTGTGGTGTAGTACATGGAGCTACTCCCAGATGTATTCTTCTCCTTTTAGCTGTAATACCTGCTTGTTGTATCCTCCAGGGTGTCTTGTGGCTCTGTGGAAAACTGCAGACACTGTGTCTCTGCTGCTTCCTGCACAGGCAAATGTTTGTCTTTGCTCTTTGCCAGTAGGTTCCTACAGGAATTGCTTCCTCTGGAGCACCACAGGGAGAGGCGTGCAGACCACGTAATTTCCTCAGTGGTGTTGGGATGCATGTGGATTGCTGAGGGCATAATTTACTGTAAGAAATATCTGTCATGGGTGAAACTAACAAATAAAGAATCAAGGGTAATTGACTGTCTTAGTTTAGTCAGTTGTTCTGTCACCCAATGACCCTCCCCACCCAATAAGGGCAATCAGGAGAAGGAAAGAAGAGCTGCTGGGCTGAAATAGAATCAGATCTAATAAAATAATAATAAAAAATAATAAAATGCTGATATAAAATATGCAAAATTGTACTCATCAAACACCACAAGCACCATATCTCCAACCAAAGTGTGGTGGTCACAACAGCTGGGCGAGTAGGCTTTGAGAGCAGAATGACAGGAAAGACCCTCCAGGAATGGTAACCATAGAGGAATGAGACCTGTCCCCAACAAACTTTCCAATTCATAGTGAGTGTTACAGACTCCCATTGTCCATCTTAAGCCAGCTGCCCTGGGTTTTGCTCTTCCTAACTTCAGTACCTGGTTAGCTTGAAACTGCTAAAGACCTTGACTACAATGGAAACTCATATACCATGGCTGACAATGAACTAAACCAGACTGTCTTACCAAATTTGTTCTCATGGGATTGGGTGCTTCAGTCTTATCATGAATGTGGCTTCCCTGGACAGAAAATTAATTCCATAATTCTATCCTAGCAAAACCAGGGCACGAACTTCTTTTTTAGTTGCGTATCACTTGGGAGGTTCTTTGGTTTTTTCCCATTGCTAAACAATGTGCTGATTAGAGAAACAAGGGTCTCTTTGAGCCTCCCTTACTGATGTTTTTATAATAACCCATCAGAACTGAAACTGTATTATTATTAACAATAGTATACAGTGAATAATATACAGTGAATATAATTCACTTTATTTTTCTGTTTCACACCTTTTCCCAAGCTTTCTTTTCAATTGCATCTGAAAACTTTAGATTTAAGGTCGAGATCCTATAGAGTAGGGGTTTATTAAATAAATCTCAGAAGGACTATATATATTCTTGTATGGCTATTACAAGATAACCAAATACTATAATCCCTGGTTATGTGATGGAGAAATAGAATCACAGACTTGTCCAAAACTGTAAAAATATTTGGCATGCTACAGAGTTGGAACACAGGAGCTTTCTTGGCCCTAATCCCCAAATACCAATACAGAAGACTACTTCTCATTAAAGCTTAAATAAAACTTGAGCTTTTGAGCTAGTGCTGAGGGAGAATCCTGCCCTTGATTTAAAGATGCATTTGGTGAGGATGTGTTATTCTGTAACTGGTTGACGTCAAACAGATTTATCACCTTATGTTACACAAGAAGGAAGTGGGTATGTGAGATACTTCTAATGGCAGGAAGGATTTCTCCAGGCTGAGCCTTCATAGTGGTAGACCCGTCTTTGGAAGAATATGCATCATTTAGGTATGTACTGATATGGGCTTTTACAAATGTGTCATTTAAATATTAGGTTACACCTAGCCATTCTGTTCTGTTAAAATAATGCTATTGCTTAGGAATGCTATTCTTGCCAAATGCCACTATTCAGTAAGGTTCTTGCACTCTGCTGAAGCTTCAGTTTCTTCACTTTCACTGCAGCAGCACCAAATTTATGGTGTGACTCTTGGGGTTCCCTACACAAGGACAGGAGTTGGACTTGATGATCCTGGTGGGTCCCTTCTAAATCAGTATTTTCTATGATTCTGTGAAACTCTAGTTCTTCTGGCAACCCTGTGTGCTTTGCCATGTCAAGACTTTGTGTTGTTGCATAGTCACATTTCTCTTTGTAAGCTGGGACACTGGTTTCAGTCCTACTGAATCTTTCTTTTCCTGTTCCTCATTTTCATCTAACTTTACGTTTGACTGCGTTCAGCCCAGAGATTTAAAGGAGAGCATTTCCTGGGGAGGCCACTGTAGGTGATCCCAAGAAGAGAGGTATCTTAAGCAACACTTACTAACTACAGTTCCTTATTGGTTTTTCCAAAAAACCCATGTGAATTCAGCAGAGGCAAAGACTGCTGAATGCAAAGCCATAACAGCTGGACACAGAGGACTGTACATCTCCTCCTACAGTTTATCTCTGGAGCTACAGTGACTTGTGCCAGCTGAGATATCACCTGACATAATGATCAGGCAAAGGAAGTCTCAGCTGGGATTGTGAGCTCTGGCTTTCTACGTATATGATGTGAGCAGAGTTGAACACTTCTAAATTTGGCTCATCTTTAGCAATTGCAGTAGCAAACACCAAAATTCCTCACAATGTTAGAACTGTTTTATCAGCTTTTGAAAGGCTTATTATGTAATTTTTATGTACTGTGAAAAGCACTGAGTCTGAACACAAACATTCCGGCAGGTCTAATGTCACTTTTAATGTGTTAGTAAATTATATGGATGGGTCAAAATGGACTACAGATTTTGGTCACAATATGTGGGATGTAAGTTTTCTAATGCCTTCCAGGATCTGTCATTGCTGAATTGTGCAGCATTTTTATTTCTGAGTCTAACCTGAAAGGTTTACGATGTTGTAAGCACATGAGGTTTATTACTTGATAAGTACCTGGTATTTTAGCAGAAGATAATTTTCTTACCTTTTCTCAAAAGCAGCTTTGACTGTCAGAATAATCTTCTAAACAGTAAGGGCTTTAGGAGCACATGATATGATGTAAAT
Source organism: Phaethornis superciliosus (assembly GCA_023637945.1). Taxonomy (NCBI): domain Eukaryota; kingdom Metazoa; phylum Chordata; class Aves; order Apodiformes; family Trochilidae; genus Phaethornis; species Phaethornis superciliosus. The sequence goes on from JAJQWJ010000001.1 coordinate 99,553,210, forward strand.
GTTTGTACCTGTTGTGATTCTAACTCCTAGTCCCTTTTATTCCCCTTACCTTATTGGAAATGCAAAAATTAACTTAGATAAATGATCAAATTAAAAGCAAATGCATCTACTAAACTCTATATGTAGTCTTAGAAGACTCAAACTTATATGTAGGCATATAAGTGAGCATATTGGACACTACAGAATATTTTTAATGTTCCCTTCAGCTGCTGGTGGTGTTGCAACTCACTACTACTGCTTCCCTATACTGTCTCATAATTAATGTTGAAAAGATCCTGGGAAGTACTTACTAAATCTCTAAATTAGCAGTAGCTCCAGGTTTTCTGATGTTTCACTGTTTCATCCTGCAAATACTTAGATTTTCCAGTAGAGGTCAGGATGACATTGTTATATATTTTGTAAACATGTAGACCTGAATCAGAACCTTCCAACACGTCCCTTATTCTCACAGACACAACGTTTTGGGTGGGGTTTGTTTGTGTTACTTTTCAATATGCAGATAAGGCATTGCATAATTATTTTTGTTTTCTCTGGATTTCATCAGTAACTGTAAAGTTGGATGACAAACGTGTGGAGTTTCTTGAGAAACTCCAAAGGTGTTGGGAAGAGACAAAAAACAGTGGGAAGGAGATTACCCAGAACAATTAATGCTGTACAATTAAGGTCTTTTACAGTGCAAATATTAGTACTAAGGGGGCTGGAAAGTCGGTTTAGAATTGTTTTAATTCTTTATACTCTGTGTGTGTATGTAAGTGTATATGTACATATATTTTTATACAAATAAACATGTATGCATATATGACAAACACCCCTACACAGAGAGACATATACATAAGCATGCATATATTTCAATCTAACATGGTACTACACATGCACAGCAGTGATGCTTAAGTGTCTTTGCTTTGGAAAGGCTGCTTTGGCAGAAACTGCCATTTCTGCTTTGTCATTGTAGCTGCTTTGCCCTGGCTTAAGTAAAAGAATAGATCTGGTTGTAAAAATAACCTTATGGAAGCAGGAAAATTTTTTTTCTTTTCAGCCACATTCATTATTTGATAAATTTGGAGTGTAACCATGCAAATAAACATATCAACACAATGCACTGAGATACTTGGGGGCTAAAACTGCCTAATCTGAGTTGGTGACTGAAAAGAGCTAGAGAACATACTACATATTTCCAAAAATTAAGATGTATTCTAGGCTCTGGAGCCATAGTTTTCTGACTGGGTTAGATTTTTTGACAGCTTCTAGATTCAGAATCACAAAGTGTGCATGGCCTTGTGTGCTGGAGCTCGCAGCTAACATGGGGCATTTTCTCGCCCTCATACATGGGCAAATCACAGAATAGCTCACTTCATTTATTTTGCACAGTCCACTGGTGGCTGATACTGAAGTACATGTTTCTATTTTCAGGCTTACTTTGCATTAAGATCTCAAATATACGCACACATGTGCTTGTGTGTACACTTTACAAACATGAAATTACTCATGGTGAATTACATACCTTCTTACAGTTACAAAATTGTGGCATTTGGTCTCCACGTTCTTATTGGCACACTGATTAGTGGCACAGGTTACATATATGCAGGCACAAAGCTCAAAACAAAGTGTGTTTTTCTCTGGGTATGTGTATGACTCTGCTCTTGCAACCAAGCTGTCTCTGGGCATCAACTCCTGGCACACTCATGTCATTAGTCTTTTCAAAAACACTTCAGCATATGTATGCAAAAAGAGCTATAGCAGCCTGTTGTTTATTACCCCTCAGTGTAGCTACAAAATGGTTTACTCCACTTGTGGTAGGAACCAACTACAAAATGCATGTAAAATTCAAGCCCCAAAATGCAGCTTGGTTACTTAGTAGGAGGAGATGATGTTCACCATCTCTGAGTATATAAAACCTTGTGGAGGAAAATAAATAACTGAGGGTGAGGTGCAATAAGATGAAAATAAAATACAATTCCCTTCTCCTGATGTCTGTTCTAAATTATCTTGACAATAAAGGTTCTATCAAACCACGGCATACTTTCCAAGGGGAAGTGGTGAAAGTTCATACTGCCAGTGACATCAATAAATACTTAGGCTGGAAAATCCACTTTGAATCTGTATAGGGAATGAATCAAAAAGTTCAGTGAGACATATGAGGTTGCTCAGTTTGTCCTTTTTTGTCCATTTATTGTGACAAAATAAAATTAAATATGCTTTATTTTTCCTGTTTTAGGAATTATTTTCCATCCACAGAGGTGTTTCATGTTTCAATAGGAAAAAAAGGATAGTGTGAAATCACGCAGTTTTGAACCTAGATGACTGCAAATTAAATAAACCAGTAGTCTCTCACATTATATGGTCCATATTTTTTCAAAGTAGTCAAGGATATTTTACAAATGACAAGGTCATCTTGCAATTTAGGAGGTTAGGTTTTCTTACAAAAACCAGTGTCTTTTACCTTGTAGTGATTCTTACAATTTAAGAAGTCTGAGAACTAGGTGGTGAATACAAACTTATTCCACAGAAATCCTGAGAATGCATTGGGCATGAGATACAACTGTGTAAAGAGAGGTGGTATTTCTTTCAAACTCAGAGATGTTTAGCCCATTAAGATCAAGCTCCTCTGAGCCGACAGCTGTCTGGATTCTTGAAATTCAAGTTTGTCTTCACTCATCAACCATTTAGAAAGCCATTATTTAGCAGAGGTATGTGGCATGCTTTATTTTACTTCAGCACACGTTTAAGAGAAGAGGTATTATTGATAGACAGTGCAGTTGCACTTGGGTTACTTGAGCTGTAGAATGAGTTCAACCTCAGAGGTCTGCGGTGTTTTAAACTTCTTCCCTTTTTAGTTCTTGTCTGTCTCTGCCTGGTGTTTACACATTGTGTAGGAATACAAAGCACTCTCAGACTCTGCCAGTTTTCATTCCATTGGGTGTAACCAAGCTGACTTCTTGTAGAGGTCTCCCAGAAGACAGTTCCACAACTCCCCTGCTTCCCCTGGTAGGCATGTTCTGTCAGTGGTCCAACTTCAACTCCTCTTTCTCATAAATGGGAGATTTCCAGATGGTCTTGCAGAATGGCACTCATCCTGTCTTAGTACTGACCTTGTTGTCTCTGAGCAAGGCAACACTGATGGTTACCAGTCCTGTATCAAATTGGGTACCAGTACTCAAGTCCTCTTTGCTTTTACTTCCCTGACAAGCTGCCTTTTGCAATGCTAGAGTACATAGCCGAAGTATATCTACTTTGGCAAAAACAGTGAGAAAGGTTGCTGGAGTTTTTTTTTTTTTTTGTTGTGGGTCTTTTTGGTTGTTTTATGCTGGTGGGTAGAAAACAGCTCCTTCTAGTGCATTGTTTGAAACATGTAAAAAGGATAAAGTCAAAGCATATATCTTTCTTTCTGGTTAAAGCAAAACATTAATACTTAACAGAGAAGATAATAAAGAAATAAATCACAAAAATATTGAAATAGACTGCTACTTAATTCTGAAAAAATACTGTCTTACTTCCTCAATTCTTCCTGAAAACATAAACTACCTGTTTTCCAGGGTATTGTTTAGGAATGTGCTGCGGAAAAGGCCTACCATAACTATAGCTACTGTAGTTATTGCTGAACAGTAGTAACTCAGCACTTTATGGCTTCCCGTCAAAAGATCTGATTTGTACTCCATTTTTACTGCATATGCTTTACTTCTCTTTTTCTGATTACTTTGCAAAGAGGTGAGAAGCTTTACATTGTTATTAGAAGTAGTCTGCTGTTTGAAGTTTTAATTAAAAGTGCCACAGAGCATCATGAGATCAGGCTCAGCTCCTATCTTGTTCTCTTTACCCAGATCTCTTATCTGTAAGTTGGAACAAGACATCTTATATTTCAGATCCACAAAGTGCTCACCTTTTTGACCTCCAATACCCAAACAGCATCCACTGAAGTGTTTCCAAAGACAGGTTTTTCTCTGTTTCTGAAATGTAGTGGATACATGAAACAGTTGTCTCTTCTAATGTGCAGCCTGCTTGCAAATTTAATTCATTCAATACGTCAAATATTTAATAACCAAAAAGTTCTAAGTGATACCGTTCTGATGACAAGAATACAGTTTCTGAATATTTATGTGAGTACATTTTTTTGTGGGAAAGATTTTTTGTTAATCTTTTTTATAAAAAAGATTAAATTCTGTTGTATTTAAATCTTTGTGAGCTCTCTCCGATTGTGTTTAATATTTCCACATTCCATATCCTCCTTATCTATCTACACCTGCCTTCCATATGAATCTTCATTAACGTGTATCTGCAGCAGTTCTTGCTTTCATCCTACTCAATGCATTAGATGTTATGCACCATATAAAACTATAGCTTTCTTCTGAACTTCCAGAAGAAGCACAGAGAGATTAAAAATCCAGAAATGAAGGAAAAACCCAATGCTAACATTGATTTTGGGACTTAAAAGTCTGGTTAAATTCTGGCCTGGCTTCTGTTTTATTTGTATTAATTTCTCTGTATTCACTGTAAACATGTATGACAATTTTCATTTTACAATTTGGGACTGACTCACTATTTTCTGGAATCATTGATGTTCTTCCCAGAAAGCTCTTGTTTAGTATGAGAACCATTTCAGAAATCCCAAAGTGTGGGACTGATTACCATGGGAAAGATACATTCCACTTCAGTTCAGTGCTCAAGGAAAGTAAATTTATTCCTGCTGCCATTTACACCTTAAGGAAATCATGTGCTTATACATATGTTGTGTAAGTGTTCAAAAGAACTTGGGCTGAAAATCTGTGTGCGATGTAACAAATACTCACTGATACAATGATTGGTCTCTGTTCAGTGGTAGAAGCTCACTATTAATGTCTAGAATACAGAAGCTGAATTACTTGTTACTCCTAAGGAAAAAAAAAAAAAAAAGAAATCTAACCATTACTTCAGGTCACCACAGAGGTCACTGACAGCACAGCATGGGGGCTTCAAGTATAGTAGCATGACTGCAACTAGCACATGGCTGTGAAAGAGATCTGTAGTCCCCATTCCTGCTATATGTTTAAATTAGAAGCAGCAAGAATGCATTCTTTATTTACTTTTTGAAAAAGAAAAAAAAGCCCAAAACATCAAAAATTAAATTTGAACAGAATCCCTTGTAAGTAAAAATTACTGTCAGTTCTGCTGTATCCTTGTCCATGAAGATGTCTGTAAAATAAGTAAAATACAGATTGAGTGTGGTGGTGGTGAGATCCCACTGCAATCCATGCACTGCTTGCTTTAATAATTAGATACGGTCCTGTTGTCAAACTGCAGTCCAGCTTTTATCATTCTTGGCAGACAGAGCAGAACAACACTCTGGCACTTGACCTGCCCATAAAACTTGAACAGGAAATGGCAATAAATAATCCACTCAAAAGGCCCTTGAGAAAAGCATTACACTTGATTCCTTATAGGCCTTGCATACTGCTACAGGGGGGAAGCATGGGCCCTTTCAAAAACACAGGGTTTGTACTGTTGGCATTTTATTTTTATATTTTTAGCATTTAATGTCTCAATGGTAGTTTGAAAGAGAATTTTTTTGTATATAACAGAACTGAGAGATGCTTCAAAATTGTTACCACTTTTATTCCTTTCAGGCAATATAGAAATCGTGCCCTTGTGGCCAAGGCAGCCAATGGCATCCTGGGGGGCATTAGAAGGGGGGTGGTTAGAAGGTCAAGAGAAGTCCTTCACCCCCTCTACTCTGCCCTGGTGAGGCCACATCTGGAATATTGTGTCCAGTTCTGGGCCCCTCAGTTCCAGAAGGACAGGGAACTGCTTGAGAGAGTCCAGCTCAGAGTGACCAAGATGATGAAGGGAGTGGAACATCTCCTTTATGAGGAAAGGCTGAGGGAGCTGGGGCTCTTCAGCTTGGAGAAGAGGAGAATGAGGGGTGACCTCATCAGTGTTTATAAATATGTAAGGGGTGAGTGCCAGGAGGTCAGAATCAAGCTTTTCTCGGGGGTGAATAACAATAGGACCAGAGGCAACGAGTATAAACTGGAGCATAGGTGCTTGTGTATAAATATTAGGAATAATTTTTTCACTGTGAGGGTGACAGAGCACTGGGACAGCTGCCCAGGGAGGTTGTGGAGTCTCTTTCAAAACCCACCTGGATGTGTTCCTGTGTGACCTGCTGTATGTGACCCTGCTCTGGCAGGGGAGTTGGACTCTTATGATCTTTTGAGGTCCCTTCCAACTCCTAACTTCCTGTGATTCTATGAAATCAACTTACAGTATGCACATACAGTATGCAACCATCCAGCCCTCATATTCCCCCCCAAATGGTCCTGTCTTCTTTCAAATAGGGACCCTATTCTTCTTCTGCTTGACATAGAAACCTTCATCCTTCTGCAGTGACACAAGAGTTTGACCCCAATTGCCTTACTTGGGTTCGGACATCCCTGACGACTTGGTGCCTGGGCACCTGAGGTGAAAAAAACGGTCCAGTTTCTTTGGGAATTTCTTACCTCAGTTTTTGAGGGATCTGGAAGAGTATTTCAGTTTTCTTTCTAGCCTGAAAGAATAGACTGATTCTGCTTTTTTGCAATGTATTTATAGACTTTGACAATGCAGTGAGTTCCACAGACATTTGCTTTAATCTCTGGCTTTTCTCATGAAGTGAATTAGAATATTAAGGCCTAATTTGTAGTGGTTTTAGTCACACAGTAAAGTAAGTTTTCATTTGTGTAAAATAATTTAATTTTTCATGTTCATTTCAGCATCCTGAATGAATCTATACTAATCTGTGAGAAAAAGGCAAATCTTTAATATTTAGTAAGACCAATTTGTGAGAAAAAGGCTTACAGAGACTACTATCACACATCTGACCTTTAGTAAATTAAAGTTGATTAGTACTTAAATGCAGTGTTGGGGTTTTTTTAATTATTATTTTCACTCATGTAGTCTCTTTTCCTAGGTCTGCTAAAAACTTTTACCTAGATTCAGAAATTTTGGAAAAAAAACCCCAAAACAACGCAACTTTTTATTTTTTTAAGGTTTCTTAAACCAATGAAATTAAACTTAACTCATTTTTTCCAGTTCTTAGAAGCCAAAGTCCTAGATTTTTGTCTGGTTAGGAAAGTTGATTTTACTGAAATTATTCTTTTGGCTTGCTGAACATACATGTATTTAGCAATTAGGGAAGTGATTGCTCAAAGCCAGAAAGTCTATGAAATATTTTCCGATTTGACAGGAATGTTGTTTTTCAGAAATTAAAAGTAACGAAACATTAAGAGCAGACTGATAAAGGTCTTAGTCTTACAGCTGGTCTGGGTTCAAATGTTAGGAACCCAAGTGAACATGAATCTTAGAGAAGTACAGAAACTAATGTCTCCATTTGGTTGCATTTTTCCTCATTTATTTCTGCACTTTAGCCTCCCACAAAGGACTATGAGTACCTAATGCAAAAAGGTACTAGGGACCTTGTTAACAGTGCACCACCTAAAAATAGTTGGATAAATTTATTCTTTTCTTCAATGTTATGGTTTCTTCTATGGCACACATTAAAAGTATATTGGTGTCAATGAAACCCATACTAGAATGAGGTTTGAACTATCTCAGGTATTCAGCTGGCAACATGTTCTATCTTCTGACTTGTCCTTGCAGGCAAGGGGAAAACAGATACTCATTACCACTTGAAATAATTGTCATAGGGGCAAGAAAGAGGTGTAGACCAAATATAGGGTAGTGTATGGCTGCCACTTGCATCCATTAGTGAGCAGTCTTGTCCCAGACATTAGCGTGCTGAGATTTGCTGGTGGGGCTTTCATAACACAATGAAATACTGAATTCATGTGCTTTACTGCTCACTCTTAAGCAGAATATTGTGAACAGCTTGAATGCCTTGGAATTTTGGTAATTTGTGTAGTTTTCAACCAGACTGGAATGCATGAGTGATTTGGTTGCAAAGATGAATAAAATAATTGGCTTGTGCCTTGTAAATAATAGCTCATCTTTTTAGTGTTGCCTATTTAATTTTTCAGATTTTCCATTAAGTGTACAGAAAGTATTTTGTGGCATTTGCAAACATCTACCTTTGATATATATCTAGTTTATTTTGTCGAGAGGTTTATCGTTATACCAAATATTTACTTGCCTACATGGAATTCATAGATTGGTGGAAAAGTCATTTATTTACTTACTATTTTAATTTGGTTATTGACTATGCAAAGTTTCCCACTAATTAGAATTCTTCCCCATTGTGAATCATTAATACATTAAGTATACTTCAAGTTCCTCCAGGAATGATACAATGAAAATTGCTTAGCTGACTTAAATGACACAGATGCAGTACTGATTATACATTTTAAATTGGCAACAAGCACAATTAATTTGCTGATTATCTAAAACAAAAGTAAACTTCTTTTTTTATTATAGTAATTTACTATAATTTATCACACAGCCATTTTGTTTGTGTAATATTTATGTGTTTGAAAAAACTACAAAGAGAGATGTAATTAGATCCATCACTGGCTGCCTCTTAACCAGAGGTCTTATGTGAACAGCTTACAAAGACACCATCAGATTAGCTAAATCATAATGGTCGCATTTTTTAAATCAACAAATGGAATTTTTTTGCTAGTGATTTCTGTGGATTATTAAAATTGAATAGTTTTAATTTAATTTACATTATTTGAAGGTATTTTACAGGGCTGTTTGGATGGTGGTTTGATTTGCTGTATTTCATCAGATCCATCTGTGTTTAGGTTGTACATTCTTTTGGAAAATTTGAAACAAAATTCATTTACAGACATTTTTTTAAGAGAAATACCCTGAACCAAACAAAAAACTTTTCCCTCCCCCAACAGCTCCAACTGAAGTTTAGAATGATTTGTCCATGGATTTGGGAAAACAGGGTGAGGCCATTATAGTATTTCCATTCAAGACTAGATTTTGTGCATCAAGAATCTGCAAGTACCCATATCAAACCCTGTTATCAGGTAATTTATTTACCTATTAAGTACTGGCTTTAGAGAGCTTTATACTGGTGCTCTTAGTGTCACTGAAATTTGCCAGATGTCTGGCATCATTAAAATAGCCTTCAAAGTTTATTTTAACTTAGGATAGACAGGCACATCCCATAAGAGATTCTAGTCATTGGCTCTGGTATAATTCTTTCAGCTGACTGTAGCAACAGGAATTAAAAAGTAATGAATGACAAATCAAGCCCTGACCCTTCCAGCCTCCCCAACAACAACAAAAAAACCCACCAGAAGCCCCCTCTCTTAATACTTATTTTGTATTTTCAATGTCAATGTACTTCTAGAGGAGACATGCATATTAGTCATGTTTTCACAGAAAGGTCTTCCAGTTCACTTAGAAATTATTTCAAAAATATGTTTCAAAAATTAAAAAAATTCAGCTGTGGCAGTTTTGTAGCAGCCTTGGACTAGAGAAGCAAATTGTATCAGAACATGTAATATCCTCTGATCTTTGCCTTCCCTGTGCTTGAGATCCTTATTTTAGTTAAAAACTCAGGTTTTTTTTTCCATTCAATGCTTATAAGCCAAAAATTTGGGCTCTTGCCTTTTCTTCATGTGGTGGGGGCAATAGGGGTTTGCCATCCCCTGCTTTAAATGGAATTTAAAAATGAAAAATCTTACTTGTCATGATTTTTTTCACATTAGAAATTATTACAATTCCAAGGAAATAATAATAATAATATGTTTAAATAGAGAATGGGATCTAGTAAAATGAATCCAGAATTTAATTTCCTTGGGCACCATCAATAGGAGGGTCAGTGATGACGGGTGCCAGCAGCAGTGACAGGATACTCATCCTAGGTGAGCACAGGTGCATTTGAAGGAGATGCACCTCCATACCCTCTTCTGGAATGTTCATTTGCCTCTTGTCATCTCTCTCCAGCTAGGATCACAGCCACATGCCAAGAATCATTCTTCTGTGATGCCAGCCTCCCAAAATCTTCTTTAAAAAAGACCAAAAACCTTACCCTAAGTTGTATCATATTTCTGATAACTAATTACTTACCAAGGAAAAGCACTTATTTATGTACGTGTTAATTTCTTTTTCATAAAACATCAGCTTGGAAACAAACACTTCCACAAAGTGTTTTCTTCCTAATTCTTATTTATTTTTCCTTCCTTATTTTTATTCATGAGAGAAGATGAGTAGCGGTTGGTGTACAGGTACAAACTTGCAGTTATTTGGGAACGATATAGATTTTCTTTTAAAAGTAGAAAATAGCCGTTTCGTTGTGTAATATAATTTCACTGTCTTGTACCTTTAAAAAGAAATATGCAGCTGTTCTTGAACTATTAAACTATATGTGTCACCAGTTTATCCTGTTACCAAAAAGATCTCATGTGTCACTTGGCAGAATGACAGCTTTTTTCCAAGTCTATTGTATAATTTTGTTTTGTTAGCTGTTTTTGTTTTATAAATACTGTACTAAAGGGATCTCTGAAAATCAAGATTTCTGATGCAGTATTTTGCTTCGCCTTTCTTTGATGTTGACCTTCCCCCACTGCCATCCCAGCCACAGGCACAGTATTTTGTTGTCAAAAAGTTACCGATTCGATGTCAGGAAAAAAACATTTATTTTTCATGTCAGTTTTTGCAAGCAGACTGACTCCATTAGAGCAGATTTCTCACTGAAACTCTTTGGCAAAAAAAAAAAAAAAAAATAATAAAAAAAAAAAAAAATAAAAAAATTCCAAAGTAAACTAGGTATGTGATTTTTTTTCTCTGTATTTGAATATCTGCAAAGAGTTTCCAGAGCTATCTTTCCTCCAGTGTTAAACTACATAAGGTTTCAATACTACCACTGATACATGTTCTTTCTCCTTCTGGCAGTTTCCTCTTCTAGCAAAAGCAGTGACACAGGCTCTCTCTCTGCCTCTACATTAAGGCTAAAGAAATTCACCAGTAATATTTAATCAAAATCCCCTTATTGAAAAATAATGAATTCTTACCCTGTCTCTTGGTAGTTGTGGAGAGAAATTGTTTGTTGCCTGCTTTATAACCAGTTCTACATATTTTAAGCCTCCTGCTTAATTTTCTCTTCTTTCTACTAAACAAATGTGAACTTTTCTTCCCAGATTATGTTTGCGAAATATCTTTGCAGTCTTAAGTTTCCCTGAGGGTTCTCTGCAATTTGTCTGCCTTTCTCAAGGAGAAATGACCCAACTGAATACAGTATTCCAGCTGAGTATCCTCATTGCCAGGAGAGTGGAAAACTTTTGCATGACACTTTACAAAAATGACATGTCTTTTGCATGACACTTTACAAAAATGACATGTCTTTTGCATGACACTTTACAAAATATTTTTCAGTTTGACATTTACCAGTTTTGTAAGTGTTATGTTTTTGCCTTCTATTCATTTCAGCTATTATACCATACCATCTCTGCTTCAATTACTGCTGATTAGTTAGGTAGCTCCCATTTTATACTGTTTTCTTTCTGCTTTTTTGAAGTGAAGTATTTGAATTTTGCCTTAGTGGAATTGAATCCTCTTGGTATTATAGCACTGCTTCCAAATGACTACAAAATTTGATACTGCTCTCAAGGGTTCCTGCAACTTCTCCGAGCTCCGTGATATCCATAAGTGTTCTAACATTGTTTTTGTTATGCAGGTTGTTAGTGAAAATATTTAGAATTTACCAGATTTTTACCAAGACCCTCCTGTTTGATAGTAAACATTTTCTTCAGGCACTATTCTTCAAGTTGTGATGGACGATGCAACTGTTCTAACTGCTCAAAATTAAATGTTCATATATTCTCTGCTACGCTTCTCAAGAAGAGATGCACCTGAGGAGCAGGGCTTGGCTCCTGCCCATTCTGTGAGGTGAAAGGGGGAGATGACTGCTGTGCTAGCAGTGCCTGAGCTTATCTGAAGGAAACTTCTGAAGTGCAGGGTTAAGCAGGCAGGGATCCTACAGCTGGAATGAGAGGGAGATCTCTGCAAAGCCCAGGCTCATAACCGTGCCTCAGATACCCCTTTCTAGTACGACATCTTTCTGTGGTTTCGTGAGTTGCAAAAAAATTCTGCCTAGTTTCCTCTGGGTCCCTAGAAAAGTGGCATCTGGTGAGCTGCAGGGTGTCAGTCCTGACTCTTGCATATAGTTTTTATTGTTGTATTTAAACCCCAAGATGAACAGTTGTGAGTTTTAGAAATAAGTTCTATAGTAGAGAGGGAAGTTGTCTTTTGAGATTTTTCCAAGTCTGGTTAGGTAAGCTATATCTTACATAGTCTACTATAGAGGGATTCTCCAAAATGTTAATCAAGGCTAGAGCCTGTTGTGGGATATAAAGTAGTGAGGATTTAGGGTGAAACCCTTCCACAAAATCACTGTGGCCTGAAAGCATCCTCTGCATTTTATCATCCTGACTGGGCAGAGGGGCAGACAGGGAGCTGAGGAAGCAATCAACATTCTCCAGCCTTCTTGCTCAGTGGGGACCAATGGATGACTTTGTCAATCAGGATGATTTTCTGAGTTAAACTGTCTTTTAAGATATGGGTGGTAAATCAGAATGTGAAATTATATTCTAATTACATTCTATAAATATTTGCAGCTTCCTGGGGTCTTGAAATTTACAGTATTGGTCTTAAACCACACAATCAAAAATGTTTTACCTGATGAGAGTTTATATGTTCTCTTAAGTGAACAATGATTTAAACAATAATATCTTCTCAGTACATTTGAAAAATTAATTATGAAAATTATCTAAGGGTGTAAAATTTGTAGTTTGCAACCTGATGGATTTTATAGCTCAGCTGAGTAACTCATATAATGGCATGGTCTTTTAGTATTGCCAACTAAAAAAACTAATTTTGGCAAGAGGAACAGCCAGATGTATCCCTCACCAGTAAGGACTATAAATAGCTTTATAAATATTTTACTATGTCTACATTTTGGTCCTAATGTAGAAGAACAGGAGGTAGATGATTCAGGTTCCTCACAAGTAATACAGAACAGGGTGAATAAAAAAGTTACCCCTGCTTTAAGTAAGTAATTTTTCTCATATCTGTAATATTTCCCTTTTTGGCTGACCAATGCTTGGTAATACTAACATCCCTTTCTTTTTTATATAGAGGCTGGTGCCGAAAGAGTGGTCACAGCAAACATGGTTGCTTTTGACTTCAGCCAAGAAAAGACTTTATCATGGGTAATTTTCTTGTCCACATAACTTTAACTTAAGGAGATGAACTACAGAATTAGCATTGTTCAAACAAAAGGGGAGTGGTTTATATCTGTTCTTTTTATTTGCTGTTCTTATTAGGAACTTCTGCCCCACATTTGAATGTTAGTTTTTGACTGAAGATAGATGTGTGTGTGTTCTCAATTCCAGTGCCTCCACCTAACTTTATTGAAGTTAATTACTGAACTTTGGCAGATTATTACCCAACCTTATTCAAAGTGTGCCGTTTAATTTTGAGTCAAAGGATGTTCACTGGCAGCTCATGGAATAGAGTGCAATGTAGAAATCAAAAGGTAATCTGTATTTGTTTGTGTCCTATGACCACAAAAGAATCACAGCTTGGTATTTGATTTTATATTGGTTTCAGCCAGGGTGTCTCTTTCCCCAAGTATTCAAGAAAAATAAAATGAAACAAAACAAAAAAGTGAAAAAGAACAACCCATGAAAAAAATCTTCTTGCTAGTTTGGACACCGAACTGTGAAATTTATGTTGTAATTATTTCTTCCTCTTTGTTTCTTTTAAATCAAAATTCTTTCACAGAAAGCTAGCTTGTTCATACTCATGTTTATATGTTTTAAGCAAATAAATGTGGTGTTTTAAGGCACTGTTTCTAGAAAAATCTACAGCAATGTGTGACTCACCTCTGAGTTTTGACTATAGGGAACCTCCACACTGTTCATTCCTTTCATAAATCAACAAAGCTTTGTGCTCAATTTGAAGTTTTATTTTCGTAAAAAGAGTTTAAGCATGTTCTTATTATGGGAAAGAACTTTGCTCATTTATCAAATCCAGTCCTTAATTTCCAACATGCAGCTGTCTGTCCTTGTTATTATTGAGAGTAAACATGGGATCTATGGAAGGTACAGGCCACAAAATCTGCTTTTATTTCATTCAAGTAACCATTTGGCTGTCTGTTGTCTATAATCAGGTGGATTAGAGTTCTTTGGCTTTGCTTTTCCAATCTGATAAAGAGCAAAGCTGTCTTGGTAAATAGATTCCTTACCTGCTCAGTAATTCTTAGAGAAAGCTGAAAACTCACAAGTAATTCTCTTTCCTTTCCCTCTACACAGAATGCACTGGCATGTATCACAGGTGTGACTCTAGGACAAAAATCTTGCTTTTGGAAGCTATTTGAATGTATTTTTTATGTGTTAAAAGCACCATCTACTGTTCCAGTAAAAACTATTGTGGAGAAGGAGAAAATGTAATTTTGGTCACATTCTGTGAAGCAACTTGCATACCATTTATATATTGGTACCCTCCATAGTTTTTTTATTTGAGTTTTTCTAAAGCTTAGCTTTTTACAGATAACTTAGTTTCAAACTAGGAACACCCAATATCTGGGACTCTCTGATTGATGACTTGCACAGCTGAGTAGTAAACTTACTTAATTTGTAACTCTCTCTGTTTTTCTTTAGAACACTGTGATCAGGATTTCTAATAAGAATACATCTTGTAAAATTCCATATGGAAAATTGGTCTGTATGGCCTTCTCTTTTAAAGAGAGCCTTTTATCATTCAGACCTGATTTTCTTTTGTCCTGGTTTGAGAGGACCAGGATGGAAAAAACACTTCCTGGGTTCACGGTATTCCTTCCCATGGTATAAAATGGCTTCCAAGAGAGCCCCATGGGGGTTTCTCTGGCTCATGTGCCAGATGGGTTAAGGCCTCTCTACAGCCATTCCTCCTCTTCCTCATATCCTCACTGGATAAGAACATCATTCCCCCAGACAGGTCACCTTGGTCACCTCCTGCCTTCCCAAGCAGGACCAGCATTTGGTTGCTCGGAGAATCTTGCAGACTGTCACTGAGACTCTGGACTTGGGCACCCCCATCTGCTCCCCAGTCCAGTCTGGGACTTTTCCAATTGGGAAGTAATTATCATCTGAGGAGGGGAAGATCCATATTTAAATATTTACATATTTGTATATGCATTTGTAATTTGTTATTTCTATCTCATTAAGCCCAGACAAGTTTTTTCATCAAACCTTAAAGTCTCCCTTATTGCCTTCTTCATCTTCCCCTGGGAGAGTAGTGGGGAATAGCAGAGAGCATCTGTCATCTGGTTACTGTCTAAAACTGTGACATCTTTATTCTACTTGCTTTTTGTAATGTTATACCAATGAAAGAGAATAATGTCTTTTAACATACCCGGATTAATCATATAAAATAATATAGATTATTACAAAAGTTTCACGTAATTGAATGCTAGCCTTTTTCTGATAATCAGTCAACAAAAGTTACTTACAGTTTACTGTTTAAGAGCTTTGTTTTCAGGATTTGACTAGTCTAATAGACATTAAAGCAAACAAATAGAGCACAGACAAAAGTATTATTCTTGCTTGTTGCCTTTGTTTTTTTGTTTTTTTTTTACAGGGGGCAGTAACTCAAAGACCAACACCACGTGTTGGACTGGAATTTATATGGGTATTTCTTCCAGCACTGGTAATAGAAATGAAGATGTGATAGTCTGGAAGGTTTGTATCTGAATGTTTAGGCAACAAAGGTGTTTTAAAATTGTTTGTATCAGACATATGAATATAGGATAGAAAAGCTTCCCACATATACCTCTGAATATTGCTTTGTTGGTTAGTATCAGCACTTTTTCAACCATTTATTCCATTTCTCCTTGGATGCTTCTTGTGGCTGGGAGGGAAGAAGAAGTTTAAAGGATTTTTGCAGAAGTCTTGTCTCAAACTTGTATTCTGCCAAACAAGAGCTGAAAATTCTTTTCTGTTCCCTGTGGTTAAAAAGAGACAAGCGTTCTCTAACTGAGTGAGCTAAACTTTATCTTTGCAATGTCAGAGCTCAAACTCTGCTAACCCTCATAGCTGTCTTCAAATGTCTGCCAGGTTTCTTGGAGGGCAGAACTAAAGCAACAGATCTAGGCCTGCAATTTTTCTCTCAAAAATTATGTAGACCACAACATACGTTTTGTACACAGCTGATAAGTATATTTTATTTTATTTTATATAGGTTGATCTGTGCACAGTTAACTCAAACTTATCAACTATCAAGAAATTGACCATTGTTGGTCTTGCATCTGTGATGCAACACAACAGATTTTGGAGAACCTTACTCTGTTTTCTATTATATAATCATTTTAAAATGAGATACAGAAGTACAGTCAACATTTGGAAATGGAAAAATAGAGGTTGTCATTCTTTCTGAAGAAGTTTTTAACCCTCTGGTATTGCAGCAGTATGTGTTAGGGAAGCATGAACCAGTGTCAGGCTTTAAATCAGTTGATAGTAACATATGTATGTCATATACATGAAGTGATCAATTTCATTTTGTAGAATAAGATATTACCATTTCAGCACTGAGGAGAGAAAGATCTGAATACTTAGATATCCACCCATCTTGCTCAGTTATCCTAAAAAAAAATCTTTATATGTTAGATAGTTACACAGTTTTAAAAGTATTTGCTGTATCTCACTTTTGACCTTAGAGCAGCTTTTAACACGCTCTGTTGCTGTCCTGCCTGCTCAGTATGGTGTGTCAGACTGTCAGGAACATAGAAACATTCTTACTGGAAGACAGAAAAAAATATTACCAATAGGGAGGATGCTCTGTTAGGAATATGCTGTTGGATGGCAGTCTTATAAAGGGGAAGTTTCAGTGCACTTCTTAAAATATTCTCCCATAAGTGGTTCCTGGTTACAAAAATTATATGAATAAATGGAAAAAAATTTAATCAGCATCCTTAAATTGGAATCCATGACTCAAAGCTAAATAATAAAAGCAAAGAGAAAGAAGTTAAGTAGGAATTCTTCATGGAAGGCCATGAGTATGTTAGGACTGCAACAGACTATTTTTATAGTTCTTGTTCAGAAAGCGTTTTAAGATGGAAAGAAAGAGAAAAAAGAGCTGCATAAAAAGAAGAAGATATATGAAGAGTATAACAGCAATTTAAATATAAGCTAAAGTGAAGTTATCTATGTCTAGGTTTTGTGTACTTGATTTTCTAATAGTTGTTTCATTTTATTTTCTGTTTTTTCCAAAATAGGATTTACTGAAATTAACTGGTCCATTTGGAATCTACTTTGGATATAAACCAAACATTTTCAAAACATGAACTTGATTAGTTGGGTTATGAAAAAGCAACTTTTATTAAGCCTTTTCCAGCACAGAATGGGTGATCAAGATAAAGAGGAGGGGGAACTGTGGAAACAAAAGAGGGTTCAGTGTTCAGTCCTAATAAATACACGTGTGAAACACAAATAGTAATTTTTTCTAATGTTGTAAGCCTCTTAAAATGACAAAGCAACTGGAAAACAGTGACAGATATTCTTTGGACATGAACTTAAGATATTTTAATATGCTTTTCCAATTATTCTTTATTGCTTTAAATCAATAAGAATAAAGCAATTGTCTGAGGTATATATAACTCTCCACCTGAAAAAAAAAAATTTGTCCTTTAGTTCTTTCTGCTGTATTACTTACTCATAGATTGATTCTCCCTCTTTGTATAAACCTTTGGTGATGGTGTTGATTCCCTTATAATACACTTTACGGGAGTATTTGATATTACTTTTGTCAGGTAAATTTGGCCTGAATTCAGAATTGTGCTGCAGACTTTAAACTGATTTAGCAGCAGTGGTATAAACATCAATTATGATGCACTTAACTGGTCCAGGTCATGTTAGTAGTAATTTAACCTTCTCTATTTCTTTCTATTTTCAGGGGTTTGACTCCACCTCCTGTGACTCATTTTTTATCCATATATTTGTGCAATATCCAGAGGCCAAGCTTTTGTTCTACGCAAGGGCCTGTACAAGCATATAGCTGATTGCTAAACTCTCTGGAGAAGCAATCATCTGTCTGAAGAGTCTGTTATAGATGGATGAGGAGAATGGTATTGACAAGGATAAAACAAGCTGTGCGTTTCCTTCGCCTGACAATTTTAATCCTTTTGCCCTCAGGCTCTGAAGGACTGAATTTCATACAGCTTGCCTTCAAGCCCCCTTCTCCTTTCTTCTTGCATGTCCCCTCTCTTGCTTGTCCCCACTGAACCTCATGTCCATGAGCTCCATCAGCACAGTCAGTGAGCTATATTGCCTTCCCTTTCTTGCTGAGACTTGCTCTCCTGGCTGGGTGCCTCTCTTCCTATCAAACAACCTTATTCTCATTTTCAACTCTGTGCGGAGGATTCGATTATCAAACGTGCACTTATTTTCACTCAACTCACTGCATTTCTGGCTGTGTAGCAGTGACTTCTGCGTGTGAAGTTAAATGTGCTTCTTGGGTAGTGGCGAGGGACAGGGAAGAGAAAGGAAAGATTGTTCATTTGCTTTGTCTCAAGAATTCACATGGGACAAAAGAGTCCCTCTTCTTGTAGTAATCTTTCTGAACAGTTGGTTGTGCATCTTTATTGACCTCCTAATACCAGGACTGGCAGGTACAACCATTTCCAGACAGTATGGTTCATTCAGTACTGTACTGGAAGATTTATTGTACACTGTAGCTGATGTAAGTCTCATGGTGGATAAAGGCAATTATTATTGCAGCACAAGGTGGAACTAGGGTAGAGTGTTTTCCCTTTACTTTTTTGTTTTAAATGAAATCACTTTTGGCTCGCTATTAGATCAGCCATTTCAGGAATAGTTGAGTGTTACACTTTCTGATCTTGTTTTCTGGTTTGCTAGAGTATTAGAATGAAATATCTCAGAAGTCATTGTAGTGCTTGGAATTGAGATGCTATTCAGCGTCCAAAAATTAATAAAGAATCAAGTTCCAGCGGGTGTCCTCAGTTATCAACAGCACAGTAAAATTTAACAACAAGAATAGTTACACTCTCCATGTATCTGGCGCTTTGCTTCAGCTGGTTTGAGTTACTTTCAACACTTATGTAAGAAATCTAATAGCTGAAAGCATTTTGCTGCTTGTGGTATTTTTTAAAAATGTAATCTGAACTGCTGCAATGGAGGAACACCTGATCTAATTTTCAGTGACAGGAGACCAACTGTTTCAGTTTTGAAGTCAGCCTTGGCTTCTCAGCCTGAGAAAACAAAGATGAAGTAATCCCTTGTTGGGTGTTCACAAACAGCAGTGTCAGAGCAACGAGATGCAAAGCTTGAGGGGATATGGTTCGTGGCCATGTGAGAACTGTAGTGTTTTGAAGGTAGGCTCTGTGAATTTCAGACTGAAAGGCTGCAAAAGATTTTTTCTGAGAGACACACATAAGACAACAGGTGACACACGTCATAGCTTTTACCTGGCAATAATTCAGGGAACATGTTCGCTTTTTTTTTGTTAAGGATTTGCAAGTTTTGACTGCTGTCCATTGCTTTATCTGCATTTGTCATGCTGGGTTGCTCTGTTTTCCTGCAAATGGCAAAAATATGTAATGAAAAGGAACTTTCTTGACTGGCTTTAGGCAGCTATGCTTGCATTTGAAGTATAACCTGGTGGCTGGTAGTTCGAATTAAAAAGTGTTTGTAAGATTATTTTTCTCCTTTAGGTACCTTCTACAGTACTTTTTATGGGACATGAAGAATTTCTGGTACACTGAATGGAGCTCCTATGTGGAAAGGATAAAGCCAAAAAAGAGCTGGAATGCTTTCTGAAAAAAAAGACATAGTTATTACAGTAAGTTTCAGAATCTGAGAAGGCAGAAGAGGGAGTTTTCCATGCATTTGAAATAGCACACCTGGGAACAATCATGTCTAAACATTGTTTTTTATTCATCTACTTCTGTAGCAAATCTTTTCATTTTACTGTTTCAGTGTCTATGTATAACATACACAGGGTAAAACACGTACCTTTGCCAGACAGCAATGCCCTTTGATAGTTTTTCAGTCCGACTTTAATATTTTTCTTGCACATAAACAAATGCATTTCTTATTGCTATGCATAAAAATTATAATTCTTGATATTTTCTTTTGGAAATACATAGCAGATTAGGGGTGGAACAAAATATTTTGCTTCATGTAGATGAGTGGCAAGATCATGTATATTAATGGAAATTATCAGTTTTGATTTACTGACATGAAAAAAAGCCTCCTGATGCATAAATTCCATTCTCCTCAGTGTTTTAGTATTGGTTATTGGTTGGAAAGTGTATTTAAATGCTTACAACACTTGTAGTAAACAAGACATGAAATCAACAGTGGTGTTAAGTCTTCCTTATCTAACATTACTGATATATCTTGTCAGAACCCACTGTTTGGATTACAGCAGGTTGACATGGAACAGTTGTACCAAGCAGGGTGAAATCTCACTCATGTTTAGGGAAAATTGAACTTTTTCATCCCAAGTTTTAGGAGCCAGAATCAGACATCTGCAGCCCCTCAAAAGCCAGGTAAAAATAGAAAACAGGAAACAAAGGGATCAGACCCCTTGAGAATTTCATTTCACTCTATTACAGGAGAGATAACAGGTGTGCTACATTTATGGTGAAAAAGTATTGTAACAAAATATGTATGGAAGACTTGGGTCAATTTGGGTGATGAGCTTAATCCTTTTGGACCATGGGACAGCTCTCTTCATTGTTCTGCCAAATGTAGCAAGACCCTTTCACCTGATGAGCTCTTTCTATGGTGATTATGCTGAAATAGGGAAAAAAAAAAAAAAAGTGGAATGTCTGCCTGCTGTAAGATGATTTTTTTTAAATAAAAAAAGTACATCTGTGTCAACATATGGGATAGATAGCATGCAGCCAATTAATGTCTTTTGTCAATTCCTTGATGCACTGATATTCATATAGGGAGTTTTACATACTGCAGCAAGCTGTAGATTCAGGCACTGCATAGCAACACAGCAGACATTATTTTAATCCTCTGACTTTTAACTTGGAATGATGTGTAGCATCTCCACAGCCTTTTTACACATCTCATGTGCATCTTGTTCATTTAGTTTTTATACTAAGACTTCTTTATATGGTTGTATTGTCTGAATGGATATGTCATCTGAAGGCCTGTTTTGTAGTAGAGAGGGTATTCCAAGCATGTTGTTACTTAGGTGCAATAGTTATAAGAGAAGATGTGGGTTTGCAGTGCACCAGCATATAAGAACAAAGTGGTGATATGATAGTGGTCCTCTCGCCTTAGTACTAGCCATTATACTACTTCAAGTCAGTGCAGTTCAGAATACCCTGTGAACAGGTTTAGAGAAAAATGAAATTCCATGTTCCCCCATTCCTGAGGTTAGAATGCTTCCTTGACAGGAGAAAAGGTTTTATTCTCTCAACAAAAACTAGGCAGAATCTCACCGCCATGGAATTCCTACCAATAGCTCTTGTGGAGTTCCTCTTGTCTTCCCAAGCATTCCAAATATGGTCTTAACTGAATCCTTACTGCCTGGTGGATTTTTTTCTGTTCCTTTCCTTTTCTAGCTACCTCTAGAATGACTAATGCTAAAGATTTCTTGCATGTCATGTATGTTTTGAAGATTGTTCCTTTTGGATTATTTTTTGATACTAAATTGAAAACTGTTACACAAAAACAAACCAAAGCCGTTTTACATGAGACTTTTATCAAAGTCCAAACCTAAAGCTAAATCACAGGTTGTGAGTAAAATGGGTCTGTTGTGCTTTTTTTAAACCTTCTATTAACCTCCCTAGCTGGAGCTGTAGGAGTAAAGACACATTCAGAGCACTTATATCCTCCTACCAACACAGAGATGCATGTTTTCACAGCACTGCATGGTCAAATCCCTAAACTGTCTCCACTGATACTAATGGGAATCCCACAGCAAAATCCCTGAATATTTCATTGAGTATGTAGTAATTATGACTTCCTCTCCCACCCTCCATCTTTTATCTCTGTTTTTCAGTAGAGGTCCAAGAGGTCTTTTGTGAAGACAACTGAACACCACTACTAGCAGCCTGGTCCAGTTCTCTCTGGGAAGGTTCCTGGCAACTCTACGTGGCCCCAGTATTGCTAGAAACAGGTAATCCAGGCACTGAGTTTTGAGTGACCTATCTGTGCACTTCTGAAAGTCTTTGTGGTATGTAGCATCTTTCATTTGATGTGAGGGTGTGTCTTAAAAAGCTATAGCAAAGAAAGCCAGGGATGTCAGAAGCATTTCCCCCTTGCAGTACATAGGAGAGAAGCAGTCTGTTCTTGTATCATGCCCCAAATCTGGGATCCAAATATTGTTCAGAGGAAAGAAAAGGGAATTCTATAGATTGTACAATTAGCCCTCCTTTCATGGATAGTCTTAGTGATTGCATTGAATTAATTTTGATATTTAAAAAAAAAATCTGGATAAGTGGAAACCTTATTTCAGAACAATGTTATGCTTGCTTGTTGTAAGAATTGTATGAATGCTTACAAGCTAGAGGATTTAGATAATTTACCTATTCAGATTTTCCTTCTTTGGTTTCTCATTGATACTTAGTGTAGCTGCAGGTGAATGAACATCTGTATCTATTCCTCATATACAAAATGTGTTCCATCTATGTAGTATTGAATACAAGTATAATGAAAACTAATAGAAGTGTTTTAAGTTAGACTAACATATAACATTGTGAAGTGCTATTTATCTGATTCTTATATATTGTAAATCAGGCTGATTCCTCTTTTTGTGCTAGATCTATTCACAGGAAGAAGAATTTAGGAGATAAGTTTCATTTCTAGTTACTACCTGTTAAGCTTCATAACTCTGGGATTAAATTCCCATCTGTAAAATTACAAAGGTAACAGACAGGTAGCTTTAATGAGTTTTACTGCATTAATACTGGTGTAATACTCAACAAATATATAATGATATATTATTTATAATTTTATAATCATGAATTATATTATTTATATTAAGTATTTATAACTTATTTTCTTCTGATTTGTTCCTGCTGCATAAGGTCCTTGGAACACAGAATTCTTTACCAGGAAGGTGGTGGAAAAATGGAACAGGTTGCCCAGGAAGGTAGTTGAGCCTGGAGATACTCAAGGTACGGCTTGATGAGGTGCTGAGCAACCTGATCTAGTTGAAGATGTCTCTTTTTACTGCTGGGAGGTTGGACTAGGTCACCTTTAGAGGTCCCTTCCAACCCAAGTTATTCTGTGATTCTATGATTTGCCAAAGCAGGAATAGAATAATGTCTTGAGAAACATTTGCAGCTTATTTTCTAAGTCTGGGCTTTCTCTGAGCCTTTAGTTTTCTTTTGCTTAAAGAGCTATTTAACCAGTCAGAATGAAGAATGCAGCTATGTCTCAAAATTATTCATGTTGGCCATATATAGTCCATCTGCACATCTTATTTCAGCCTCCCTTGGCTTTATTTATTCTTAGAACAAGTTGCTGATGCTCAGAAATAACTAGAGTGGAAATTACTTTTGAAGTATGCTACTACTAGCAACCTGGTCCAGTTCTCTCTGGGAAGGTTCCTGGCAACTGTAAGTGGTCCCAGTAGATATACTGCTAGAGCACTGCCGATGAAAGGCAGAGGTCTGGGTTCCCTAGGCAGTCTCCCAGGTGCAAAATCAATTTCTGATAATGTTGTTGTTCATCAAAGGCCCTGTAGATTCACTACGTGGGCTGTGAAAGTAGGGTGACAACTATTAAAAACACCTTAGGTGTCTGGCCATCCTTTTGCACAACTAACCAGGCTGCAGCAACTCAATTTTTCTAGCTAAATCCTTTGAGAAAGAAAGTAATTCAAGATGAACAAAGAACCTCCTTAGGTATTTCCACTTTCCTCACAGATAAATTGAAACACGCAAACAGCCTAAACGGTTGTGGGGAACAGCAGAGCAACCTGATTTTTGCAGC
Organism: Phaethornis superciliosus; assembly: GCA_023637945.1. NCBI lineage: Eukaryota > Metazoa > Chordata > Aves > Apodiformes > Trochilidae > Phaethornis > Phaethornis superciliosus. The sequence continues at coordinate 99,577,086 of JAJQWJ010000001.1, forward strand.
ACATACTCCTCAGGTTAGAAACTTTGATGTTGCAAAGATTCCTCTGACTTTCTGCCCAGGGCACAGGGAAACTTAAGCTTTTTTGAATTCTTTACCTTTTCCATGAGGAGATCCTGAGTGAGAAACTCGGCCATGTGCCTCTAGGGCAGGAATAGGAAAGCTCTGTGTAAAGAAATCTGCTCACTAGAAGAACTCCCTCTGCTGGGAGTGACAGTGGGAACCAAATAGAACCAGTATCTTAATTTTTTGTTAGCTTCTGCATCTTTTAAGTCACATTCCTGTTGCAATGCATCCAAGGATGTACTGATTTTGTCAAGGATAGACTTGTCAAGGATTTCAGCATCACTTAGGTGTGTTAAGGAGAAGATTATGATACAGGCTGTGGCAGCGAATGTTGCAGGGAAGGTTGCTATTGTGTGAAGTGCACAGTTTGACTTGGGAACAGTCCAAATCCTTTCACAATTAGCAGTACATTTCAGACAGCAGCTTGTACTGAATAAACGCATGTTTATACTAGGAAACCTATAATTTATTAATCCTAGCTATTAGAGTAATACATAGGGTTCTGTGATTGACGTCTGGCTCAGATTCCTAGGAATTATGCAAAGGGGGCAGACCTAATGTAATAGATATGCAAGTTTTCTCCTGGGTAAGAAGGTGAAGTGTTTAGGCATCTTCACCCGGATATTACCACACCTATGTATCTGGGACTGAGTCAGTCAATCTTTCTCAACCTTTGCCAGTTAAAGGTGGCATTATTTTAACTGCTGTTCCTTTTTTCAGCAATACACCTGTCTGAAGGAGTTCAGATTCTTAACTAAGGACAGTAAACTCTTAGATCAGTAAGAGTTTTACTTTTTATGTCTCCGGCTTCATGGAAGAAAGGCAGCTGCAGGAGTTTCTTATATCCGTGTGCAGAAGGAATTAAACTATTGGACAGAAAACGGTCTTTATATTATGTTTTGTCCTGAAAATTGACTGAGGATACCTGTCCATGGAAAAATAAAGCACTCCATAGAGAAGCCTGAGCTTGAGATGAAGAGCTGTGAGCACTATAGCTGCTTCACAGCGGTGCTGCACACAGGCAAACAGGCATACCTGTTCATTTAAACACATTATCAGTCAAAGAAAAATATGTGGGTGAACTATTGAAGTTTTCCAGGCAAGGAAGAGGTAGCAATTTACCCCAGGTCCCCCTCCCCCGGGTCTGTCAGGGTCCACAGGGTCCCTGTGGGGAGCGGCCGGGGCTGCCCCATTCCGGCCACATCCGGTTCCATCCGGATCCAACCGAGCCCCGCAGGCACCATGGCGGCGCCTCAGGGGAGGGCTCTGTGAGGGAGGGCGAAACACTGCCCGGCCCTGAGGGGAAAAGTGTGAGAAACAGCCCTGAGAGCACCCAGGGGAGAGGGGCAGGAGGTACCTTGGGCTCAGGAGCAGAAATTCCCCTATAGCTCCTGGAGGTGACCATTGTGGAGCATGTACCCAGACTGCAGCCCTTGGGAGGACCCCACGCTGGAGCGGGTGGATATTCCCTGAAGGAGCTGCAGCCTGTAGACAGTCCACGCAGGAGCAGGTTTATCCTAAGAGGAAAAACCCATGCTTGACCAGGGTTAGAGTGAGGAAGAAGGAGTGGCAGAGAGGACCTGCTAGCAATTGACTGCAGTTCATCATCCCCTATGAGCCACTGGGGTATGGCAATGAGTTAAATTACTTACGCTGAAGCTGAGTCTGTTTTGCCAGTGATGGAAACTGGTGAGGGTCTCCGTGTCTTTATCCTGACCCATGAACTTTTTCCCCTCCTGTCTTCATAAGGTGGGATAGTGAGGGAGTGGCTGGGTGATGACCACATCAACCCACTATAATATAAAAGTGTTGTTATGATATTGTACTGCAAATGCTTCCTAAGACTGTGTATCTTTCTGTTATATCAGTGTAGGCATGCCCAAGGCAGATGCATGCTGCTGAGAGGATTTTGTAGACTGCAGCTTTCTGAGAAAGAAAAAAGTTTGGACTGCTTCAAGATTAGTTTTGTTTGAAAGATGAAGGTAAATCTGAGGGTGAGATTCAGTACTTTAAAAATTAGGAAGTGAATGCCATTTAAAATACTGGTATATCTAAGACGTTTCCACAGGCTGGGGAGCCATCACACAGGTCTTGTGGTCTCACTTCCTGGGACTCTAAATTGCACTAGGTTGTTTGACACTTAACGCAGCCAAATCTACTAATGATTAAGGTTTCCTGTGTTTTAGGGAAAGTGGTGGAACTTCCCTGTGTAACAGCATGTCAGAGGCACCTGTCAGTAGCTGTCTTTTGTTGTCACTTTTCTTAGTGGCACCCAGTAGACCAGACTGACATTGCCACCCTGAGCAAGTTCACATGTGAACTGAGGGGACTGTCATCTTGAACTTGACATCTTGTACTTAGTATATAGATATCTTGTGCTTAGAGGACTTCCTCATTTCACACTTTCTTTCAAATACAGTGATTTTATTTTTAATTTGAGGAGTTTTAATCTAAGTTTACAAAACAGTTGACAGGTAAGTGGAGTTTAAGCAGGGTAGCATAGGCTTTCTGCTTAGCTGATGGCTGTATATGATGAAATATTATCTAACCAACAATCATAGAATTGTTTTGGTTTGAAAAGACCTTTAAGATTATCAAGTCCAACCATAAACCTAGCACACTGCCAAGTCCACCACTAAGCCATATTCCTAAGCACCACATCTACGTGTCCTTTACCTCCAGGGATGGTGACTCAACCACTTCCCTGGGCAGCCTGTTCCAATACTTGATAACCATCTTGGTCAAGAAATTTTTCCTAATATCCAATCTAAACATCTGCTGGTATACTCTGGGGCCATTTCCTCTTGTCCTATTTCTTGTCACTTGGGAGAAGAGACCAACCCCACCCTTGCTACAGCCTCCTTTCAGGTAGTTGTAGAGAGCAATAAGGTCTCCTCTCAGCCCCCCTTTCTCCAGACTGAACAACCCTAGTTCCTTCAGCTGCTCCTCATAAGACTTGTGCCCTAAACACTTCACCAGCTTCCTTACCCTTCTTCAGACATGCTCCAGCACGTCAGTGTCCCTCTTGTAGTGGTGGGCATAAAACTTAACAGTATTTGGAAGTGTGGCCTCACCAGTGCCGAAAACGGGGACAACCACTTCCCTACTCCTGCTGGCCACACTGTTCCTGGTACAAGCCAGAATGCCATTGGCCTTTGTGGGCAAATGGGCACACTGCTGGCTCATATTCATCTGTCAACCAGCACCCCCAGGTCCTTTTCCTGAGAGCAGCTTTCCAGCCACTCTTCCCCAGCTCTGTAGTGTTGCTTTTGGTTGTTGTGATCCAAGTGCAGGACCAGACACCTGGCCTTGTTGAAGCTGATACAACTGACCTCAGCCCATTAGTCCAACTTGTTCAGGTCCCTTTGCAGAGCCTTCCTGTCCTCAAACAGATCACCACTCCCACACAACTTGGTGTCGTCTGCAATCCTACAGAGGGAGCATTTGATCACCTCATCAAAATCACTGATAAAGATATTAAACAAGACTGGTTCCAAAACTGAGCCCTGGGGAGCACCACTTGTGACTGGAAGCCAACTGGATTTAATTCCAGTCACTACAATTCTTTGGGCCTTGCTATCTAGTCAGTTTCTTTACCCAGCAAAGTGTACATCCATCCAGGCCATGAGCAGCCAGTTTCTCCTGGAGAATGCTATGGAAAACATTGTCAAAGGCTCCACTAAAAGTAATCTCTTGTGTACAGTGGATATTAAGAAATTCTAAGTGTGTTCTAGGTGCATTAATTTTAATACAACAAAAATCCGTGATGATAGAGATGGGTGTATTCAGTCCTCTTCACAGCAGTGGCATCTCATCACGAATAAGGAGACTGCTAAAGTTGAAAATTATTATTCTTGTCTTGAGGTCCTGATAATTCAAGCATTCAACAGTAACATAGCATGGAGCAGCCTTCAGATAGACCTCCTTACTCTATCTTAAGGTAAAACAACATTTGGAATAGATCCATCATTTAGTATACTGTTTGTTGTGTATTTGCATCAAGTGATAGAACCCACAATATTTTTTACTGGAAATGATGTTTTACTGGAAATGATGACTCGTACATGTGCAAGAAAAAGAAGGAAACTTGTGTATTAATCATCAATTTAGTTCCCTTAACTCAGTTACAGGTAGTCTATGAAATACAATAGGTCAAATATTAACATCCTGTGTAACTTCACCTAGAGTTTTGTGTTCTCAAATACTTGAGACAGGTAAGTGAAATTAGGTGTATGATGGGGTATTGCACTGTATAAGTGCTTACAGCACAATATGTACTGTGGCGAAATAGGTACTTAATCATATGTTTACATGCCTCTATGATCAGTTTAATTAAATTACTGTCAAAACCGTATCATTCAATTTTTCCTCTTTAGGAGTACTGAGTAGAGCCTGAGGAAAGGATGAATTCTGAATAAAGGGAAGATGCAGCTGTGTAGGAAATGAGGGTTAAAATAGCCCTAATGTAAGTTTCATCAATAAGTTGATGAATTAGAACTGCTCATATATTTTAAGCGGCAAAGACTTTAGGCAAATATTTGAATGTATTCTTAAAATGGATTCATTACAACATTTTCCTAAGTGACCCCTCAGTGGCAGGGAATTTTCCTTCCATTATTTTAAATAATAAACAAAAATATTTTAAAATGGAAAAAAAAATCCCCAAAGAATGTATGAAACATTAGATGTAAACAGGTTATAGTTTTACCTCAAAATAATGCCCTTTTATCTACTTCTATTAATCAAGTTTTTAAAAGTGTAGGCTCTGTATTTACTGAGCGTGTAACCCAGAGAGATATCCTGGAGAATCTGAATTCTAAAAAGGAGAAAAATCAATATCACTATATCTTACTATTCCTATTTGTTTGGCTGAATATTTTAATGAATGAGGCAAGGTGGAAATCCTTCAGTGAATTTTAATCTTTCTTTATTGATGCCAGACTTGCTGACAATCAGACTGGTTAGTTCCTGGGCAATGAATTCTCAAGTTTTTAGCACTTCTCAGGTACAGGTACTAGATAAGAAGGTCATTAGATATAATTTTTACTGACCTTTTTTTTTTTTTTTTTTTTTTAAGGACATGCTATTTTGTATCAGCTCAATAACTAGTTTTGTGTTGTCACAAATATAAGTAGTAATATTGAATGCTGCACTTTTAATCTCCTAAGCCATTGCTACTTTTCCATGGGAGGTTGCAAGCCCAAGCCTGGAAACCTCTGTCCCATCATCAGAGCATTTAATAGTGTAGGAGGTACTAAAATGCAAAAGATCAGGTCTATGTTTGCATCAGATCCTCAGTGAAAGCAAAACCAAGTATTTGCCATCTGTATCATATTAAGACAGTTCAGTTAACAGAAGCCCTTGTGTTGTATAATTGAGCTGCAGGTTTCTGGCACTTCTGAAAATCAGAATATTTGCTTATTTAGGATCTTAAATTTCAGTTATGTGGCAATTTTCTGGAATGAAACTTACAGCAGGACCAGAGTTGAGACATGGATGCCAAAGCCTGAGCATTGCTTCAAATGTAAGACCATAATTAAGAAACTGAAGATGTAGCAAGTATATACACAAATATAACTAATGCTGTTGGCATACTGTGGTGTATTTGAATTTATAAGACCTTGAATAAAAGACTGAAAAAAATTGAACTGCATGCTGTAAAAATACAGAACAAAAGAAGATAGTTTGTAAAGAGAAGAACAGTGTGATTAAAGAAAGATGTAGAAAACTGATGGTGCAGTTCTAGAATGAGAAGCCTTACTCTAAACATCCATATATGTTTTAACTATTGTTGCTTTCATTTGATGCCAGGTAAAACAAATCAGATAATATTTTTTCTGAAATTTCTTAATTTGCACTATTATTACAAATGTTCCCTCTGTTGGAATAAGGTTGCTTTTTTATTTTTGTTTTTAAGTGGTACAGTAGAGATTATAAGATAAGACAAAAATCTGCCCACATTTAGAGTTACGTGATTTTGTTCACTTCAAAACAGTGCTTGAAATTTGTCAGGTTCTTTGCTATAAACAGGAAACTTAATAGTTTTTCAATGAGCTCAGAACACAAAATTATATCTTATTTTTAAGCAAAACAATGCCTCAAATTCATCTATGAGCTCTTGAAGTTTTCAGATATTATTAATATACATAATATTATTAATATACATGCCATTGTGGAGTGATGTTCTTCAATAGAGGCCATAGTAACATTATGTAAAAGGTTCAGACCTAAAAAATTAGAACACCATTCTGTTCTCTGAAGGCTTCCCTTTATCAATGAAGCTTTTTTTGGGTGTGTTACATGATGTCGTAGCTCAGAAATTTAAACTAAAGGGAAAAATTAGTGGTTAGCTCACAGATTTGGAGTCACTGGGGTTTGAATTTTATACAGAGACAAACACAACCTATTTGGAAGCTTATTATTTTGACAGAGACAATAACAGTGGTCTGTTTAAAGAAAGAGGCTTTAGTTAGTTTTTTTTTAAATTTTTTAAATTTTTCCTTTGGCTTTTACAAAAAAAATATCTATTTTAGAGAACAAAAAGCAATTTCTTGTGATTTTTTTTTAAATATTCATTTAATGTAGTTAGTTAAATTTATAAAAATATGTTAATAAAAAGTCTAAAAGATTGTTGTACATACTTTGTATAATATAATATAATTTCTGAAATTTAAAAAATGCCTGTCTGCAGTGAGTGACTGTAATCCAAAGAAATGTGGATTGTACAAATGTAAAGAAAAAATGGCTTTTCTTTTTTTCTTTTGTGCTGGCAGTGAATACAGTGTTTTGAAAAGGATATACAACAAGGCCTGTCAAACATATGGCTATTGCAATAATTTTTTTAATTTCCCACTGTAAATTTAAAGATTTTCACATTGCTATTTGTAGTATTATATTTACCAAATGCACAAAAATGTAAGGAAAAGCACACATCTGTAGGTAATGTTATCTGGCTATTAGAAGGAAATTTGGGCTGTTTTGCGTGACAGGTACTAGAGATACAAACAAACATTTAAAAATAATTATCTTAAATGCATAAAAGGGACAAGGTTACAGTAAACATGTCTTTTTGTATTTATCTATGTGAAATCGGTGTAAAAAACAACGAGCCCTGTGTTTATGATACTGCCTGAATTATCTTTCCTTTGGTGATTTTTCTATTTTCTTTTTTCTTCAAAAAACATTAAAATCTGAAAGTCACTCAGAGGATATATTTTATCAGATTTGGAAAACGTGCAGTTCTAATAAGCTGGGATAAAACCACCTACGGTAATGAAGAACACTAGCTTTCCTGGGAAAGGTATAGTTCCCTATATTCAGAGCAGGTATTAGAATATGAAATCAAGATTTTTAAATATCAGATGGAATTTCTATTCCTTTCTGATCCATGACTATTTTTGTGCATTCTTGAGTGAGTACGTAGTAAGTACCCGTAAACTGAAAATGGTCTCTAATTGAAAGACGAAACTTGCAGAATGTTGGGCACCAACTGGAAAATGATTTTTTTTTCAACTACCAGTAGATGATTGCTAATAACACAGATTTATTTTGCCTTCGTGTTCAGAATACTGACATTTTTGTAACATTCAGGATGCTCACTGTGTTTTTTGTAAACCGTCTACCCAGAATTTAAATAGGAAATAAAATAACCCTCGAAAGCCAAACAACTTCTTCTTGTCGCCATATGCTGCATCTTTTACCCTTAGGTTTTGTATACTCTGTGTGCTGAAGAGTGGTGCCTTTTCTTTTCATGTTGCTCTGTCGGCGGTCATAACAGTTATTCTCTTCATGAATATGTAAATCCCATGCATAAAATCAGAAAAATTAGCATGGCGATTCCCACTATAGAATATGCCCAATTATATCTGCCTAATAGGTGAATAGCGATGATTTAATCTTTTGACTATCTGAGCGGATTCAGGTACTGTTACACGAGATGCTGTAATTACAGAATACCCAAACATACAAGCTGGATGTGTGCACATGCTGGGGGATCATCGGGCTTTTAATAAGAACTGGGCGTCTGATGTGGGGCTGTGATGGAGTGCATGCAGATTCATTTATAGGCACTTACTCTGATGGTTAGTGACAAGGGAGAAAAATGCCCTAGGTCTGCAATACCCTTCCCCTTACGAACTGAGACTCATTTGCATTTGAGATTTTTTTTAGTTCTTACTGAATGCTCGTAATTAGACTGGAACGAATAAAAGTTGGGATAAATGAAGAGGGAAAATGGTGACCGTATTTGCTAGGCATCATTTGGTTTATCAGGAATGGGTGTTGGAGGGGGGAGGAAGGACACGCAGAAAACAAAAACAAAAAGGCACTACCAGCAATTGATGCATTTTTGTATTTAAATAAGCAGGCGTGCTCATGCATATTTATATGACGTGCATGCCTATGCGCCGCTCTGAGCACTGGCACTGCGTCTCTGCTGCAGTAATTAGGCTGATGTAATTATAGCAAAACAAAGCAATCTTAGGCTGGTTTGTTTGTGTTTTTTTTTTTTTTCTTCCATACAGCGGGAACATTAAAGACATATGTATATTCCAGTGTACAAAAAATGAACCTGAACCTCTTTCAGAGGCTAGGAGGACAGTGTGGCCAGTGCACCTATTGTGTCACTGCTGTAGAAAGCAGCTTAGCGATTGGCCACTGTCTGCAGCACATAATACTGACTGGTTATAAAGGACTTGTCTAGAGGAAAGCCTGTAGGTACTCCATTGTCTGGCAAAGTTGATATGACTGCATTCTTTTTGCAGGGGGTCAGACAGCTGAACTGTAAAAGCTGCACAGATTATTATTTTTTTTTTTTTCCTCTTCTTCCTCTGTCTCTCTCCTTCTGTCTCTTCCATACAGCATTTTTCTTTCATGCCCTGTCTCAGTTTGCATAGTTAAAGAGAATGCTAATTAAGATCCCTTGTCTTAACCTGAAAATAATGACTCGGATGTAAATAGAAATCTGGCGATAGTTTAAAACAACCTTGCATAGCACCAAGATCTCAGTAATCATTGTAAGGGAAAAAAACGAAGAATTTTTTTTGTAATCAAGGTAAACAAAGAATTGTTGCTTCTCTTCCTTTAATTTTTTTTACTTTTTTCTTTTTAAAAAACAATTATAACAATGATACTGAGCTGTTGCAGGTCAGTTAAGGTTTTATTTGAGAAAGTGTGCTAGCTGCATAATTTGAAAGTCCACAAATCAGTTGCAATTTAGTGCTTATTAATCCTTCTTAGGATGTAATTCGGTGAAAGAACTGCTTTAAAAAAATTCTTTTCTGTATTATAGACGGATCTAACAACGCAGTCTGGGCTCGGTGCCAAAGGCTGGTATTTCACAGCAGCGACCGCCTTACAGATGAGCTGTGGGAAGCAGGAGGGAGACTCTCTTAGGGTGCCACTACTATGGAGACACAGCTGGGCTGAACAAGATTTGCTTCAAACGACAACAAGAGAGACAGAAAGTGTCTGGTTCGACCGCTGCCCAAGCAGGCAGTAACCAGAAGAGCTAGCAGCCAATCCGGCCATGCTGCACTGTTCGAAACCAGCTCTACATCCCAGCCAATCAGTGACATCACTGGTGAGAAACTCATTTACATCATGCAGTAATGAACTTTGTTTAACGTATCCTTTTTTCTTTTTTTTTTTTTTTTTTTTTTTTTTTTTTCCTCACAGAGATTAGGTCCTCCATTAATTATTCTGCCAGCATAATTTGAATCGCTACGCAGAACAGTGGCTACATTTTTCCTGATTTCTTTTTTTAACTATATGCTGTCTCTGCAGGTAACCATAGGCATTGTTCCATTTATAATTTTTTTTTCTGTTGGCCCCATAAAACCCTTTAAAGAATCTTTTATTGTTAATATTATGCATATATTTTTCTTGTATGTTTGTCTCCTTGTAGTCCCTACCTAACGTGGTACTGGTTTCTCCAGTTATAGTCTGAGATTACCTTTAACCATCTTGGAAGGTGAAAAGGGTGTTGTTGCAGCATCGAATCTGCATATTTAGCTGCCATCACCGTCTAAGTACTTATTTTAATGCTTCAGAAATCATTTTGCTGTGGCCGTTTTACATATCTGGCTTTCTCTGAAGGTTCTTACATACATCTGTTACAACTGAGTGAAGTTCAGTACTGTTATATTTCATCCTTTACCACTTTCAGCCAAGATGTCGTTTTATTAATGAATAGAACTGAGATCATTTCTGAACAAATTTCACCCCCTTCCTTCCACCTCAACACAATGCACCTGATTTGCATGCATTTACCAGAATAACTGAATACAAGAGCCAGTATGAAAGGAAGTCAAGGGAGAGCTTGCATACTGCTTCAGGGTATGTTGCAGCAAAGTGAAATACAGAATTTTTGTTAAGCTATTTCTCTTTTTACTTAGGATGTGCTTAACCTACACAGGAACTATTCGATCTTAGCCTGAAGAACTATAATTTGGCCAGCTTTTTATATTAGGGAATAGGTTTGCTGGGCTGTTGTTTTATTTTTTATTTTTTTTTTAAATAATAAACATTCACATTTTCTTGAAATGTGTTCAATTACAAATGGAAAACATTTGGGCAAGCCAACATTGTGTTGAACATTTGGATTCAGTTCTTTGAGGGTAAAGTAATTTGTTGCGCGAACAATTTAAAACCAGCCTGGAATACTGTGGAATGCAGACATTTCAGACTGCATAATCTAATGAGGCAAGGTTTTGCTCTTCAGTATTCTAATAGCTGAAACAGAATCAGATATGAGACAAATTCAATATTGTGTTATTAAATTAAAGCTATAACTGTTGCTAATGGGCTTCAAGGGGTCAACAGTCTTTCGTAGGGCAAATTATTATTTAAAGGCGTATTCTTAAATAGAATTTTTTTTTACAGTTTAATAACTTCACCCTTCCACACACACAATAGTGTACGATTTGTTTATGATGCTTCAGTTATATACTGATTCTTGCAGTCAGTTTGAAAATACAGAGGATTTAAACACTAAACCATAGCTTTTTCAATGCATGATGCATTCCATCATCCCATCATCAGTATTCTGTGTGCGGCTGTCCTGATTCAGCCACCGGCTCCCCTGCTGCAGATCCTGTAATTTGAATCATGCGTAATAATATATTATCCTACTGGGGGCCTTCTTTCAGTATGAGAGTGGTTTTATACCTTCTGCTATAAGAGAACTGTTGGCTCCTTGCCATCTCATAGCCATTATTCACAGAGGCAATCAAGATAGTCTTCCTTAAGGAATAACATCTGCACAACTGGATGTGCCAGAAATATGCAGCCTCCCCTCACATTATAAATTTAGTTTTCTTGGAAGCAAGAATGTTGGAGAATGCTGGAGCATAAAAACTGGACATTGAAAAGAATTCATCAAAAGTGTATTGAATGTACCATGCACTGAAATCTAGGCTGTGGGGGCATTTGGAGTGGCTCACGGGCAGTGAAGAAGAAAATAGAAACTGGTGGCTGTTCTGCGTCTCTTTGTAAACATTTTCAAACTCAGGTTACTGACTTAGCTGATGACGAGCGCTATATTAAAAATGTGGCAATTTACCTGCTGACAAGGTAATTTTCTAGCTAATAAGGTGATGGTATGTTGTCAATTGGGACTGGAGCTACATTTCCCAAATTGAGAATAACATAATTTGATGCATTCAACAGGACGTTTTATCAGTTAGTAGTGAATGAAAACCATACCAAAAGGGCTAAGGTTGTAGAAACTATGGAGACTTTACCATGAAGCAGCAAATCTCAGAAATGCAGAATCTGAGAACACTCTAAAAATACAAATTTATCAATTGTGTCTGCTGGTAAAAGCTCTTTAGGGCATCCAAATGCTAGCAAAAGCAACTGTGTGAGGGCAGAGAAAGAAAAACTTCAGACCTGTGCAGCTCTGTGCCACCTGTAGCATATCTACCAACCCTGTGGCCTACTATTTTCTTTCATTCACATAAATATCACTCCTAAACCACAAACAAAAACCCCTAACATCTAGTTTTTACAAATAATCTTCTTATGGAAGCATATAAAGTAGTGAGATTTTTTTCATATGTACATGACCATTCTTGGTAGTGATAGCTGAGTTATTATTTTCACTTTAGGGAAGAGAGAGGGGAAGTATTAGGGCTAAAGAGAAGAAAGTCTGATTTATCTCTTTTATCTCATCCCCAAGCTTACATCTGCCTGGTTGAAGAATTACGATACAACTGTAGGAACTAATCCTACACAAGTAGTGTTTATTACAGTCTACAGAGATGTATAGAGATGGGAGTAGTCTTGTTGTCATCATCTCCTGTTTTACCTTCTAGAAGAGAGAAATAAGATCCATAACCTGGCTGAAGATCACAGGCCTTCTTCTGAAACCCTAGTCAAATAGGGTTTATTTGGTGGCTGACATTTAAAGAATCTTCTTAGAGGGAAGACATGACCCCAGCACCTGCATAATCTATCATATTGAAAATGCTATAAAAAAAAGAAAAAAGAGAGAGGGAGAGGGAGATATTTATAATCTTTAAAGAAACAAGGGAAATCCAGTTTATTTAGAAATAAACTAAAGTTTAGACAAACACCCTGGTGATTATTGCTTATTTCCTGGCTCATGGCAAGATAGCAGTGGGGAAGCAAACTTCATAGGCCACTGATGTTCCATTGGAGGACATTCTCAGTATAGTCCCTGGGCTTACAGTCCCTAGGTATCAGTAGGAAAAATAATAGAAAAGAACATAATTATTTGATGAATTGTGGGAAGACAACTCATCTTTATGACAGATGAACTCTGTCTTGAAATGAGGAAGCAAATTAAGTAGAACATGACATTTGTCATAGTTCATCCTACTTTAAAGAAGAATTCTATCACTCTGGAGGATGAGCCAGCAAATAACAGCCACTGGAAATTACATGTTCCTTTTCTACTTTCGTGACCAAACACATTCTGCTTGATACTGTTCTTCTGTGCTAGCACTTCTGCTTTCAGATGTAAGTCCTAACAAAAAGTCCGTTCAGAATATTTCTTCTAGTAACATTTCAGTATCTGATGTTTCCAAGTAGCCCACCTACATGAAGAGGGTATAGGCACTGAAATATGTGCCTGTATGTGCTGCTGTTACATAGGCTATAAAAATGTTACTTTTGCAGCTCAGGTTGTACCATTTATAATGAGAACAATGAGACTGGATTTCAAAGGTGGCTGCTAATGTAAATGACTGCATTTAAGTTTTTATGTCATATCTTTTTCGGGTTTTTTGTTTTTGTTTAAGAGAATGTTCCTGTTTCCTCAAACAGTCAATTTAAAAAATATATTTTCTCGGTATTAAGGGTGACAATACTGGCAAGACACACTAAGAAACTAATAACTTCTAGGCTCTTCCTTCAAAAATAAGAAGAGCGACTGTGAGAAAGATGTAATTATTTCTTTTTTTTGATGACCTTTCAGCTGCTATCCTTTAAGAGGTCTGTACGTCCTCTCTTTTTGCAGCATGCTAAATTGAGTTTGTGTTAATACTGATGCATAAATCAGGACTAGAATACCCAGCATATTTTTATGTGAAAGCAGAGCATATTGAGCTATTAAATACACTAATTACTTTTATAGTCAACAGTAGGTACGGTAGAAAGCTACAGAGAAATATCCTCCTTGCTGGGTTTGGTCTAAAATTTTGGAATAGAACATAAATTTATATTTCACTTGACCATATTAATGTTCTTTGAGTACAGAATATTTATTATTCTGGTTTTAGTCAGTGATGAGATACATACTTGTCTAAGACTGGGGAAGAAAGAGCTTATTTATGGGATACTTCAATACTGAATCAAAATATGATCTTGAGTAAACAAGGTCAGTTACTATTTTGCTGTGACACTTTAGCTTTCCTCACCTTAAATTAGGCTCTGGGAATGGAGTGCCATGGCTGTTCTCTGTATGAGAAAAAGCCTGGAAGAGACTGAAAACTGTTTGTAAGTATAGAAAGGTTGGTGAATAATAGATAAAGGAGTCATCGGTTGTCCAAGGTCAGTCCTATAATGACTTTAGAGTGATACTGGGAAAGGGACTCTTTCTTGGTCTAAATACTGCACTGAAATTTCTTTGTTTTACTGGTGGCTAATGGCAGAGCAGTCGAGCAGTGCACATTATGCTATGTCACCCTAAAGGCCCTCAGACAGAGGCTCTGATATTCGAGTAAACTGCTAACTTCTATGTATTTTTATTTCTTCTTACAGTTATTTTCATTTTTTATGTTAGATGTCAATACTGTATTGTACTTAGTGAATATTTTGTAATCCATGCTTAATTAAAGCATTTATAATTTTTCATTTTATTCCTGCATTAAAAGAAAAGGAAAAAATATATTCTTATTAGAAAATCTGCAGCCCAGTAAATTTGGGACAGTTGTTTATACTGAGAGAAGCTGAACTCTTAGTTACTATCCATCAGCTATAAAATTAGGCACTAATACTTTGTTATGAAAACTATCAAAATGTTTCTGGGAAGTGTCTTTATGAGGATTACAGAAGCCATACTGACTGGACTGAAAATTTTAAGAGAGTATTATGAATTATAATAACTTATGATTGTGACTTCATTTGAGTTAATGAAGGAATGAAAGCTATCTGTGAAAGGAAAATTTAGAGAACTATCTTTGCCAGATTTTTAGGTTAGAAGGATGGACTGGGGTGTATTTCTGAGGCTGTATTTCTTTTAACATGAATAAACTAGACCAAAAGACCCAATGAGATATACATTTTCATAAAAGCACAACAATTATTAAATGAAATTCAGATAATCTCAGACAATGTATAAACCATAAAAAGGGGTAGAAGTAAACCAGGAATGACATCCAAAGATTGGTACAATTCTGATTAGTTATCAGCTGTAGTATGAACCAAGTTAACTTTGGTAGTAGAAGCAGGCTTGCTTTATTAACAAGGTATGAGTTAATTTACCTTTGCAGCTAGCCTAATTAGCTAAAGTTAGATCTCTCATGTAGTTGAGTTAGATTCAGTATCACCAGATGGCTCTGCACTGGGTAGTACACATCCAAAACCTAAATAGAAGGTCACAAAAGCCATATGAGCCAAATTATCTTGGAAGTCAACAACCAGTCCTCATTCTTACAGTTGCAAAATATCATAAAAATGACTGAAACTGGAAGGAACTTTCTTCATCAAAGATTTTATTTCAGAATTACTTTACCCAACATGTGCAGACTTCTCTTACTGGCTGTCAGTGCTCTTAGTTTGTCAGAATATAAATTTGGTGCAGAATTTTACTTGCAAAAAGATAAGTGGGGGGGCTTTATCTTTCAGACCAGAAAACTTGAAACTGAATCACCCTGAAACTTAACCTTATTGCAAAAGGCTATGAGTTCAGTGTCACTGTTTAAAAATCTATTGCTAAACACAACAAAAGCTATTTTACAGCAGTTTAATCCTTGTTGTTGAATGTTTTCCTTCCTGGAAATAAGTTTAATACGTATGTACGGAGATAGAAAAATTTACCGATCAGAATCTGCTCAGCATTTAACAAAGTGTTAAAACTCTTCTTGTTCACTGCAAAGAGAAATGGGTAATTTTTATCTCTAAAGCTGTTTGTCTGTTGGTTGTTTGGAGGACTAAAGAGGAGCAGGAAGCTGAGACAGGATGACAGACGCCTACTGTGGGGGGTTGTACCAAGGAAGAAAAGGTTGTCTGCTTCTGTTATTAGCTGCTTCATCCTTAGGAACTAACTTCACCTGGCCACTAAGAAATCTAGGTTATTTTTCATTTGTATGAAAGTTTTTCATTACTACTTTTCTCAGAGTCTTTGAACAGAGGGCAAACAACAATAAGAAACATATTGAAAATGTTTTGGACTTCCCAGGGAAGGTATAGAGTTGTTTGGTCCTTCTAGCATTGATATGAGTAGAAACCTGGAAGTTCTGTCCCGAAAAACACACTGTAGTCATTTGTGATCATTTTAGTGCATCTGATCTAGTGTGCAGATTTTGGGATGTTTTGCAGCTGGTAGAGTGGGTTGGGAATTTATAATTGTGCTGGATGTCCAATGATTATTTCTGTAAAATCCAAGCTAACTTTGGGTAATCACAGAATACTTTGGGTTGGAAAGGATCTTAAAGATCATGTAGTTCCAACACCCCTGCATGGGCAGGGACATCTCCCACTAGACCGGGTAACTCAAATCCACATTCAGGTTGGCCTTGAACACTTCCAAGGATTGAACATCCACAGCTTCCCTGGGTAACCTAGTGCATTCCCTCACCACTTGTTACAAAGAATTTTCAAGTTTAAAATAGGTAAGGAATGGGGAAATACTATTCCACTGCAGACCAAGTCACCTCAAAACCAATAAAAATCACCTAATGAAATATTTGCTTCTGAGCTGGTGTGACAAAGCTTCATGTAGTGTTTCATCTTAGCATATCATCAGAATAGTAGCTGGGTTTGTTTTCTTTTATGGTTCATGCTTAAAACAAACAGCAGGAGGTATTTTTTTACACACACACAAAATTGCCACTATACAAAGGGTATAAAAAGTTTCATGGATGAAAAATCCATGAGCAGCTGAACACATGACCTCTAGCTCGGAGAATCTTTGAGATGTGAATTGCTGAAGGCTAGGAAGTTATAGTAGGAAAGTACCTCTGTGTTTCTCTGTCCTTACTCTTTTCTCTTTGGCACCTACTACCAGAGATAGGATACTGGATTCTCTTGTTACAGTACTTGCATTACTAGGTTCCCTAGCTAAGTATAATACCACTCAGAGTTTCCTCAGTGCTGTGTACAAGAATCACTGTTTTTAGCTATAATATACAAAATGTGGTTGAGCAGAAAGTATATGCATAAGCCACTAAATTGTTCTTTTTAGTTATGACATGGTGATTAGTAAAAGAGGAATTTTGATGGTGGATGAAATAAAGCATGCTGAAACACCTTAGTCAATTAAAGCAAAATATTTTGAGTTTTGCAATGTTTAGTTCTGTTCACCATTAATCACCAAAGCTGAAATATTTCTAATTTTTAAAATTATTTTGGAATGTCTCATTAAACATGAAATTTTAAAATAGTTATATTTTGACCACATTGATGATGAAAAAGATCGCTACATGAAAGTTACACATATTGATAACTACCAATAATGATAATTGCTGGATTAAGCCGTAAGGCCATATTCTATTTTCTGTTAACTGAAGGGTGATGTCCTGACCTGACGCCTGCTCATGAGATATGTATGGAACAACCACTGCATGTGTCAAATAGCTTCTTTTTCATTCCTCTTGATTGCTCACATGAAATTTATGTTCTTTGGCTGTTTCTTGTAGCTCACTTCAATTACGCTATGATTTTTTTTTTTTTTTTTTGTGGGAGACAGTTATAATCATTTGGGTCTATAATTATTAGGATATAGTTCATGATAATCCATGCAACATCTTGAAAATTGTGTATATTAACTGCCCTGTCAGAATGGGCTAAGTTACATGTAAATGCACATATTATTAGTAAGAACACTCATTGTCAAACCAGCAGCTTAAAGTTATCTACAAAACTGAAATTATTTCCTTTTGTTTCTTGTGCTGGAAAACATGGACATAGAATTCAGACTAGGATAATGGTGATTGCCATGCTGAAAATAAATATTTACATTGTAAATAGCACCCAAGCACTAGTTAAAGCTGAAAAAAGGACTATAAGGATTTGACAATCTGTTGGTGTTTTGTAACAAAATGTATTTCCATTTGAGTCACTGAACAGCAGAAAGTGTTAAGCATGGTTTCCACAATTTTTAGGAAGTTATAATGATCATGAAGACATAGAAAATTCTGAAGTTTAATGCTTCTATGGAAATATTTCTATGTAGTCAACATAATGTCATTGCAAAAAATTGTAATTTCATTTGGGAATTCTTTGCGAGTTCTTGAAAACACTGTGTGGGTTTTGTTTTCCATCCAAATTTGCAAGCCAGTTTGGGAGCCAATATCAACATGTATATTGATCTATACTCAAACCATCATGTTGATATGGTTGCACAATTTTAAGATGCATACTCATTTTCTGGCATGTATTTGGAACATATTTGTGTATTTTCAAAAAGTTTTGGCTTAGCTGACTAAATGAAGACCTGCCCCACATCTGCATTTTCCTATGCCATTGTGACACATATCTGAAATAGCCTGAGATTTTATTGCATTACTGGTTGTTTTCCCTGTAGGGGGCCATGGTAATCCCCTTTTCTCTATTGGCTTATAGAGATGCTGTGAGCTATTTGTGAAAAACTGGCCTTACTGTGAGGTGTGCTTCTTCAGGGTCGAGTACAGAGAGGCCAGTAGAGCATTCAGGGATCCACCCTGCCCAGTCACAGGTATGCTGTCACAAGAATGTGTCTGCTTTCTTTGGTGCTTCTGGCTGTCAGTCTTACAAACACAGTTATGAAAAATGTGCAGACACAGCCTGAAATGACACCCTAGTCAAGGGCTGAGCGGTCATTTATACTCTGATAACATCCCCTTGGCTAAAGGGAGAGGTCTGTAGCTACCTGTGAATAGGTATTGGGGTGATGTGATATGTGGTATATGTCACTGGCAAATCTAGGTGTAGTGTGAAACACTAATATTTATTTTCTTCCTTTACTTAGTTGCTCAGTTTCCCTTTTGATTAGCAGAATTTCTTTTACAACAGCATCTCTAGAAAATGGAAATGTATGTCTTCATTAAAAAGCATGTTTGAGAAAGACCTGGGTACAAATATTGTGCCTTATATTTCTAGTAGTTAACCTTCATAACTATATTATTTGTTTTCTCTCATTTCTTTTCATCGTTCCCATTACCTGTATTGCTGATTATTAATGTGACTTATTTTTTTCTAATGTTTCCAGATAATTTTCATCTCCTCTTGCCTTCCTGTCAATGTGATTATTATTTTAATCTTAATATTCATGATAACAATCAGAACAAGCTTTTGATAGCACTGGAGGCCTAATCAGAATCAGGAGATAGTGTTGTTACACAACAATTACAAAGACACAAATCCTGTCCAAATGACAATGATAGGGGGAAAAAAAGAAGAAACAAAAGCAATGTAGTGTAGTGCATATCAGAATAGCATGTAGTAGCATTATTATTCATTGTTGCCACATACTCTGTCAGCTTCAATACATAAATCCCGCTTCATTTCTTTAAACTGTAGACTTTCTCATATTCAAAATTAGCATCATACAATAACATGTAGAT
Source organism: Phaethornis superciliosus (assembly GCA_023637945.1). Classification (NCBI taxonomy): domain Eukaryota; kingdom Metazoa; phylum Chordata; class Aves; order Apodiformes; family Trochilidae; genus Phaethornis; species Phaethornis superciliosus. Next base: position 99,596,375 of record JAJQWJ010000001.1, read on the forward strand.
TCTTCTACACAATAATGTTAATAAAAATGTATATTAGATAAAAATGTATGTTCAGATTTTACAAACTCAAAGTTGGTATCTCCCACTTGTCTCTATATAATGTTATTGTGCTCTATTCAAGAGTTGTTCTAAATAGAGTCAAGTACACATTGCATAAGTGCAGGCAGGTAAATCAAGGACATTTGGCTTTGACTCACAGTGCTCAAGCATCCAGCATCTCCTGCAACCAGAAATCTGCCTGTTCATCCAGACTCTTACACTGTATTTTCTCATCTGTGTCAGTACAGTTCTAAAAAGTGGTACAAATATACGTTAAGCATTAAAGTATTTTGAAGAATTCTGTCAGTGACAAACAAAGGCATCTCTGCCATATTTGGGAGAGATAGAGTCATGGGAGGGAATGGAAAGTATGTTGAAAAAATGGAACAGTGACCAGGAAATATAGGAGCATACTTGGATTCCTTTTCCACTAGGATAATCCTTGAAAAAAAAGCTTTGCATGATGCATATTCATGCAGAATCATAGGACTAAATGCACCTGGTAAGCAACAGGCAGCAAGTCATTGCAGCAAGAAGTTTTCTTGGTACAGGAAGAGATGCCATGAAATGCTTACTCACTAAATACATGCAGTTCATTTAATTGGTCTCCAAATAAATGTTTGAGAAAGAAGAGTTTTATGTCATAAAATTTTGAAAAGATTTGATTTTTTTTCCTCCCTGTCTGTCTAAACCATCAGCAATCTTTTTCATTATGCACAGAAGCCTCAGTGTTAGGTATTTTCTCCAGCACCTGTGTTAATTTCTCTTGAACTGTTTCTACATGTTAAATTTGAGAGGATTCACCTTCCTGTTGTTTACTGTACACAAGTATTCTTCCAGCTTCTATATTTTGTCATTTTTTGTTAGAGTCCTTGTGCTCAGACAATCTTACTGTTTGTTCTTCCCTTCTTAACCATGCCATGCTGTTTAAGCTATTGTTTGTCCTGTGCATTGTTTGCTAGACACTAGAAAATTGTATGTCTAGAATCTTTGAAAAAATGAATGAAAGTTAAGTTCTAGTGATACGATTTTCCATTGTACATAGATTAACAGGCAATTTAAAGGACTTAAAAGATTACAATTGGTTGCACAGAATACACTTGCATGATAAAGAACAAGCATTGTATTCACATTTATTGAAAGAGATAGCATTAATTGGTGTTCATTAATATCCATTCCATCTCCAGCTTCTCTGAATTATGAGTCAATTGATCTGCACCCCTTCTGTCCAAACTTGGGATGTCTTGGCAAATGAAACATTCTCTAGAGGAATTTCCTCAGTCTTGCTTTGAACTCTTTGTCAGCTCCCTGCTTCACAGTGGTGTTTGAAAAAGTTGTTCCATTTGTGTGATAGTGTCAAATGTATTCAGCGACTGTTTATTATAGCAATGTTTGACAGACATCTGTTAGAAAGAAGAAACTGGTGCATTTTGCTAAATTAGCTATTGAATGTGCCTGGCCCAATCAAACAAGAGGTTTCAATATCACTTGTGAGACTACTGGGAAGTGCTGTTTAGAAAAAAATGCTCAATTTCTCAGAGCATACAAGGCGATGCTTTATCTTTATAGCACTACCTAAAAGCATTAATAATGTTCATAGATGACTTTAGTTCTCTAGTGCTATTACAAAAGATAATGCAGTTTGGTAGCTGTTCCCCAGTGGGTTTCCCTGCTCAGAGATGAGTCTTGGAGATATCATCAGGTATTACTACCTTCTATCACAGGAAGATTGCTATTTTTGCTTGTGCTTCTTGCTTATCTTATGTGTTCTCTTTATTAATTTTGTGTTCTTATTGAATTTACTGTTACGGATAGCTGGTGAGTAAGAGCTAAGCTTTAACACTACTAAAACTGCGTCGCTATGTAGATTTTTATGGTTACTTATAAAATACATTGTGCATAGCTTTTATATTAAAAATGGCAATATATTGATTAAGAACACTAGAAATAATGTATTTTTTTTCTGTGTATGTAATTACAAATGTTACTGGGCTTTAATAAGATTTGAGAAAATTTCAAGTGAACCAATATCCAGTGTTGAAAAACATTAGCAGATTTGCTAAAAGCTGTGATTCTGCTGGGTGATTCAGATTGAGGTGTTTTTGTATGGGAAATCACTCTCAATAGTTCTGTAATTATTCTTATTTTTAATTTTTTTTTGAGTGAATACAGACTAGGGAAGCAATTGAAACTTATAAGGAGAGAAGGTACCAATGGCTAAGCAATGAACAGCTGCATTGGTATGGTACAAAAGCCCAATCAGACTAGTGTTTGACTTGAGTGTTTTGTGTAAGTTTTATGTGATGCTCATAGTCTTAGCTTTCATTTCCTCATTTGCTTAGTAGCTCACTGCTGTATCTTGAAAATAGTCCTTAGAACCTTTCACACCAGCATTTTCCTGTACAATGTTGTCCCTGAAAAGACACCTAGAAATTTTCAGGAGCATTTGAAATTCTTCCAGCCTGAACAAATCCACTGTATTTATAGATAGCTTACTGCAAAACTGGAAAAAAAAAAAAAAAAAAATGGACTATGATGATCTACAAGCATTAGTTGAGAAATGCTAAAAAAAAAAAACCCAACAAAACAAAGTGCCAGGGCAGTGCCTGTGTGTGATTTGCTCTCCTTCTCACTTCCAAAAGGAAAGAAACAATCAAAATTCTGATGCATATTAGCAATTTTTTAGATCAAGATGATATAGCAGGTTTAATGCTACATAATACCTTGTCTTTATGGTTAATATCTCAGTGTGAACTGGGGATGAAAGTGATACATTTCTTCAGAAAGGATGAAAAGTATCCCTCTTGTGGTACTGTGCAGTGTTTCAGATGAAGCACAAATAATTATAATGGATAATTGAGCATAGAAAGATTGAGAAAAGTGGCTGATCATATGTGAGCTTTTGTGTAGTTTTATACAATGTATGTGTGGCTGTGTATCTAATGCTTTTGAGGGCATTGTTTTTAAGATTAAATGCCTTCAGCCAGAATCGACCCAGGGGTAACAGAACACGTGTCCATGAGGCATTTTCAGGTAAAAAGTTAGGTAGCAAAGCACTGTAACAAAAAGGTTTAGCACCAAGGCCTCTTCTACGTGTACGCCTGTCATAGATAGACTTGCAGATTAAAATAATGTATTGTTGCATGTGGAAGTAATGTCATTTTTATATAAGAAGTTTGACTTCTGCCTTCCTTGTTCTTCCCATTCTACCATTGGAGTGGCCTGGGAAAACACAATGTTCACACTTTTATTGAATCCCTTTTGGAAAGTTCAGCATAACTATAAAGCAGCTTTTGACTAGTGAAAACAAATTGTGTTTCTCAAATAAGGGAGGGAAGCTCACAGAAGAGAATGAAGGTCAAAAGGTAAATTCAACTTCCTGCAGCAAATTTTTTTTGATCTGATTGTTGTTCAGGAGATGAGCATGGCTTCCCCTTGCACTGTATGTCAAAGCAAGAGATGTTGTCTAGCTAAAAATACCCATTAAACCTTCACCTATTTGCTTTTACTTTCTGACTTTATTTTTTCGTATTTGTTTCTATTTGAAATTTTCTGCAAACAGATCACTTCCATACGGTACAGAAAAAAAAGAGGAAAAAAAATGTGGAAACTGAAACATTATTTGCTAGAAAAATTGTTACTAGGTGACAAAATAAAAAGGTTTGGGAAGAGATAAAAAGAAAAATATCCATCAGAAATCAGAGCTACTAGAAAAGAAATACTGTCAGAGTAGGAAGGAGTAAAATTATTAATTTACATTGTTTTGAAAGTTGTTTCCACTGATCTAATCATAAGCTCTCCTAATGCATTCTGACCCTGCTGTTTTTACTACAGTCTCTGGCTCTAATTAAGGCATGGAGATTTGATTTCATACCCTGATTATTACCTTGAAGTGGGTCTTCTGGACTCCGTTAACTGTTTGTCAAACCCTTCTTTCGTATGCTGAACTTTTCAAGAAATCTAGTGAGAAGCACTTTCTTGTTATGGGATTTTGGCATCTGTTCTTCATACTCAGGAGCAGAAAGTGCTGAGAACATTAAAAGAAGCTGGCAATCAAGCAAAGTAAATAGGAGAGAGACACATTTTTCTTACATAGAGAACACCTCTGCTTTTGCCTGTGCAAGACATGCAAACTTGTAGGATTGGTAACAGAACAGATGCTTCAGCAAAACACCCATTGACTCTGTGTCTCTGAGGGCACAAAATCACCTTCTTAAGTTCTACAGGTGATTCCTCCATCAGTGTCAGTTTATATAATTTAACAAGCAAATATGGGCACTTTAAGCCATTTGTACTATATTACTGCACTGATGCAGAAAGTATTCATACTTCATAGACTAATAGAGTGAAGCTAATTGTAATTCTTAAATATAAGAATAATATTCTATAATATTCTATAAGAATAAATATAAGAATAATATTAAGAACAATATTCTTAAAGGATAAAATGAGGAGTCCTTGTTTTGCTATAGAGGGTCATGTATTGGCAAAGACTACTTTAACAAGAACAAAAGAAGAGAGAGAAAAAGGATGAGGAGAGGGGGTAGATTAAGTGGTGGCTTTAGACAAAAAATGCTATTACTTTGTCCTTTCTTCTCAAGATAAATGGCTGCATGAATTCTGGTTTTGGCTTCTTGATTTGTTTGGTTGGGGTTTTTTTGTTTTTGTTTCCAAAATAGAAATCAGAATGAATTTACCCTTCTTCTTTTGATATTTGTTTGTTTGTTTTGGTTTTTTTTTTTTTTTTTTTTTTTTTTTTTTCCTGTGAATTCAACCACTACAGCATTTAATGACACAGTGGTTTTCCTGACTGGACCAGAAGTTAGTTTGAATTCCTATTACTGATTTTAATTACTTATTTAACTTTTGTTTATTGAAGTCACAAATTTTTTGTATTTAACAACAAAAAAGCACACAAAGAGATTACAGAATTAAGCAATTAAGAACTTAATTAAGTGAAACAATACACATATTGTCATTAAAACTGTTACTTTTTTCCTTTTTAATTTGCTGTACCTAACTAATTATGAAGTACAGACAATAAAAATCCCCAGTTCTAGTAATTAAGCCTTGTAAGTTAAGGCCTTATTCCACCACTTCATCTCACTTTGAACAGTGCCTTTACATGCAAGTAATTCAACTGTTGCAGTGATTTGGACTACTTACATGGCAAGGAAGTACTTAGTGAACAGGGATGTTAGACTCCAGACTTGAATAATTGGATGAGATACTTTGAAAATACTTAAGTAGGTGGGTAGTGTAGCAAAGATTTTACAGATGTATCATGGAAACATTAAAGCACTCATTATTTGGAAAGCAAAAGATGAGTGCCTTAAGCTTAGAGAGGCAATCTAACACCCATTCTTGAATGCTTCCATCACTGGTTTCGCTCTGTTTGTTCTGAAGTGGGCATCCAGCTGATGATCACCAAAATCAAATAAGCTGTCCTTCATTTCACATTCATTGCATATTGAATACATTATGGAAAAACTGTTATGACAGCTGTATTCATCTGTTACATTTTTGGAAAATGGAACATCTCATTCTTCTGTCCTTTTCATGTGTGCCCGTAGGCACATGTCATTTCACTTACTTGAACTGCCTCATACTTGTGTTATCCATTCAAGTTTAACTGGCTGCCTAAAAACTTCCAATGCTGAGGGTGTCTATTTAGAAATGTGATGGACTGATAATTGGAGTTTTGCAGGCAATGTTCCCTTTTAAATCTAAGACAAGTTTGGTCAAATTTTAGCAAACTCTTCTGCCACACTTGCTAGCTGTGTGAGGCTTTGATTTAGGTTGTCAGAGGTGGCTTAGTGTTCTCAGTTTGCTTTGGTTTCTTTCAGAGCCTTTGGCACAATGCTTGGTTTCTTGAATTTTCCATAGAACCATTTTTCTAAAAACACCTTACTAGCTCTTGAAGTATGTGCTGAGATTATCGTCCTTCTAGCTTTGAATTTAATTTGTGGTGTGAAGTGATGAAAGTGATAAAATGACAGACATTTATTATTGAGATCTGATAGTAATGTAGAACTCTCTCCCTGATCCGTAGAAATTTTAGCTCAATTGACGAGGGAAACATGGCTGGTTTTGCCAGGTTTCCTGGGGATTTGTTATGGGAAAAGAAATCGAACTTTATGTGCAAGTCTGGCAATAGAATGATTTAAACATATGCTGGAAAGGACTATAACTAGTATGCCTGGAGGTATTCGCCTTGACATTCAAGCTATTATTGCTACTGTATACTTGTCTTTTAGGATTTCTATTTTCTTATTTGGGTGCAAAACAAGTTAATTCTTAATCTTGCTATTAAGGCATAATCACAAAGTTTTGCAAATGAAATGTTATAAGGTGTGATAGGTCCTCAAAAAAGCACTGCATTTATGAAAAGCAGTTTTGATGTGACTTTAATTACATATCAAAATAATATGCATTGTTCCTGCATCAAGTTCCTGTCTGCATTTGAAGTGGCTCCTTTTGTAATCTATGAAGGAATGGGTTTAAGTAAGTAAGATGGGTTTAAAATGGCATTACTAGGAGTCGTATTTCCTAACAGTCTCTTTAAAGAAATGGGCAGACTATGATTTTCTTGAAAACCAAAAGCAGGATATAGCAATTGTGCTATTAACACTTCCAAACCAGTTATTAAAAAAACCATAAAGGTAAGCAAAAGAATGACCATATGCAACTTATTTTTTACGATAATGTGTATGTGTGTGGCCCACTAAGAAAAAATAACATGCAAAATAATAAAGTTTTTAATAGTCAAATTGGGTCCAATGAAGGTACTGGTATGTCGTCATCTTTCTACCTGACAGGGTATTAGTAAGAGAAATCAAGCTATGCTCCTTTGACTTTATCATAGTGTTATTGAAGGCTTTTTTTAATGCAGAAGTATGTGCATTTATCATGTGGTTCTGCAAAAGCTCTTTTTTGAATACCCAAACCTTTTCAACAGACTGAATGCTTATATTCTAAAATTTGCAACTGCAATTACCGAGTCCCTTTCTTTGACAAATTTTTAGGTCAGGTGCTGTGAGCCTTTTACTTTTTACAGACTCTGGAGGCCTTGCTGCTTTAGCTGAATAAATCAAGGTACCTGTACTTCCCAACAACTTGGGTACACATTTTCTTGGCTTCAAGGATAGTCTTAGTTTGAACTAGTGCATGTGGCTGAACCATAAACTAACAGGCATGTGGACTTTGTTAAAAAAAGTCTAAAACTTTATTTCAAATAATGTAAGAAATAGACTAAAGAAATAAATATATCTTCTCACCTTGTTTCTTTATACCTGTTGGTGAAAGAGCCAGAGCTGCTATAGCACCTAGAAGTCTTCATTTCTCTTTATCAGTTCCTTCTGGAACCTAGAGTTTCTCCTTTGTACTTGCATTCATATTCCATCTGCTGTCTTTTTAAGAAAAAGCAAATAATCATTAAGCCTCACTTTATAAATTCTAGAAAATTTTGTTAAACGAACTTTAACTTATAAGATGATTTGAAAAATGCCTCATAATCTATTGTATTTGTAGCTACCACTCTCGTGCAAAATTGAGAAGACACAATCCTACTCCTCACATGCCAAAGGATATTCAATATTATTTAGAGAAGCTTTTGCCCTAAAATCTATTCACCAAGATTTAATGTTCCCTAACTTTTAACTCTGTCTTTTTTACCATGTGGATGGAAGTTTCCTATTGGTGTAATGAGAAGTTCAGAAAGACAACACAGAAGACATGTATTTCTTTCTAAAAGGAGTTTGCAGTCAGACGGATGTACCCAGAAGTCATACAATCAAAAAAGTGAAGCTGTCATTAAGAACACTTGTATGAATATTTCCATCAGTAGAACTGGAGTACTGAAAAACTCAAATGTTTAAGTGAATTTTAATTTCTTCTGTTGCCAGCTCAATCTGTGTACCAAAGAATGTCTTAAAGATGCCCAAATTTAGGGATTAAACTCCTGCAAACTTCTATAGTTAAAGTTCCAAAGGTTTAAGCTGTGACAAGCTCTCTTCCAGTGTCTGAATTTGTTTCTTTACCACTGCGGTAGCAACCCTTCTTAACACTGGTATCTTTCCACAGTAAATTGTAAATTCATGTGATCAGATGCACAGTAGTGGTGGGAGATCCCCTCCTGACAGTGCTGTTCAGATTGAGCAAGACTGACCAGTGGGCAGAGGCCATGTTTGAATGACGACCAACCTCTCATTCTTTCAAGTCAGAGGCTTAAGAAGATGCACATTCTTGTAGCCTCAACTTCTTTACTTGACAAAGATTTTACCAACTCTTGTCCTAAAAGAAACACCTTTTTACATATTACCTCTGTCTCAACAAGAACTCAAATGGAGAAAAAATTAATGCCCAACAAAGTCAAAAAGCCCCCAACACAGGATGTTTGCTCTACAGATTATTTTCTGTCTTATTATTGCACAGGTTTCAAGGTATGACTATTCTCACAAGGAGTGCCAACTAGAAAACTGAAGACTATCTTGATCTATTCTGGACAGTAAAATTTCCATGATAATGTGGTGGGGTGTTGTGGTTTTTGGGGGTTTTTTGGGGGTTTTTGTTTGGTTTTTTGTTTGGTTTTTTGTTTTTTTTTGTTGGTTTTTTTTTTTGTGTTTTTTTTTTTGTTTGTTTTGTTTTTTTTTTTTTTTGAGTAAACCCGTAAATCTCAGGATTTGGTATTTTTTATAATTTTATTTTTAAAAAATTTTGTTATGTCTGTGTTCTTTAGACAAGAGTAGCTTTCCCAGTAGACCCAGAAATGAGATGATTATGGTTTCAGTATTGACTGTGATCTACTATCCTCCCCCTCAACACATTTTCTTCCTTTCTTTTCTGGAACTTTTCAGATCTTGACCTTCAAGAGCATTTGCTCCAGCACTTGTCACTTGGATCTACCCGCCACTTTTTTTTATATTTCAATACGGTTTCCTACCTCACACAGCTATGCAAGTGGCTGCTCCAAATTAATGGAGTGGAAAAGGATTTCCATCAATTATTTATTTTCCAGTTGCAGCAATCTTGAAATCTCGAGATATGAAATTGCATTTGCACATAGTCTACAGTGTTTCTAAAGAGACTGAAAAACCTTGCTCAGCATTGTCTTTTAAACACACTTTTCTGTGATTGTTTCAGTCTTCCCCTGTTCACTTTATTAAGTTGCTTAGCTCCATGTTGCTTATTAAGCATACTGCCACTTGGAATTTCTAGTTCTAAACACTAGAAATAAAATCTAAACACTTGGGAAATAGCTGCTTTTGCTTGTGCCTGCTCTGTCATGGTGCTATGAGTAACAAGATACTTGTATACTTAACTTCACAAGTAAAATTTATACATGACCTTAAGAATCCATACCAAATTCCAGTATGTCAGAGTTCAGTAAAAATAGCAAGAACTGCCAGTTTCAACATTGCTAATCGTGCGTCTTCCTTTTAGTTTCCCTTCTTACGTATCATCATTTAATAGTCCAGACAAAGTTTATCAAAGCTAGTATTTTTACTTCTGTTCAGTTTTGGAAAAAAAAGTCAAATTGTGTTTCTGTCCAAACAGAGAGAAATCACTTCTAAGTAAAGAGAATATTTCCTTTCAGATATCTCCAGACCAAAATGGTCCTGAGAATATAGATCAGAGGGAGTCAGCTTACTCCAGACTTCTAAAGTTATGGTGCCCCTCAATACTACTGGACTGACTGTGGACTAGTTTCAAATATCTGAGAACCATGCTTACACTTGACAGCTTTGTCACTATAGAGATGTGGTGACTGGATCCCTAAAAGTAAATAAGAAATTCCTGAGATCTGCTGGGTCCGCACGAGTTAATTTTCAGCATTTCTAGTTTACATCCACATTAATAAAAGAAATAGGATCAGGTGATTATTTTTTGTATACAATCATTCGTGCTGTTTAATTCTTAGCATGCTCCCTGACACAGTTTTGGCTTGTGGATGAACATTTCTTAAGTAATAGAATGGGCCAAGAAATACAATGTGGCAGTATGGATCATAGAATCATAGAAAGTTTGCAATTGGAAGGGACCTCAAAAAATCCTCTTGTCCAACACTCCCCCTCCCCCTGGCAGAGCAGGGTCACTTACAGCAGGTCACACAGGAACATGTCCGAGTGGGGTTTGTATGTGTCCACAACCTCCCTGGGCAGCCTCTTCCAGCCCTGTCACCCTCACAGTAAAAAAATTTCTCCTTGTGTTTATATGGAATCTCCTATGCTCAAGCTTATATCCATTGCCTCTTCTCCTGTCATTGGGCATAACTGAGAAGAGCCTGGCACCATACTCCTGGCTCTCTCCCTTTACATATTTATAAACATTGATAGAATTGCCCCTCATTCTCCTCCAAGCTGCAGGAACCCAGCTCTCAGTTTTTCTTCATAAGGGAGATTTTCCACTCCCTTAGCCATCTTTGTGGCTCTGTGCTGGACTCTTAACTTGTTGGTCCCTTAACTTGTTGCCCCAGGGCCCTGCAATCTCTCGTGATTGCTTTAGTTGTTCTTGATACTACTTCATCACTACCCACCTGGGAGACCAAAAGCAGGCAGCAATCAGATGGCCTCATCAGCACTGGAGCTTTACTCATGACATCGCTGATCCTGGCCCCAGAGAGGCAGCAGACTTCCCTATGAAGTGGGTTCCATCTGCATATTGGGCCCTCTGACTAGATCAGGTTACTCAGAGGCCCGTCCAGCCTGGCCTTAAAAACTTCCAGGGATGGAAATTTCTTTATGGGGAATCTTATTTAGGCTAACACAATAGTACTGTAGCACTGTATGTGGCATTGTAACTGAAATGAATGGTTTTTTCTGAAATGACAGATCCCCGAGTCAGCCTGTTTTCAAAAAATGTATATGAATTTTGCAGCCGAATATCTTCCCAAAAGAGTGAATTATCCATCCTTCTTCTATGATCATCATCCCTCTTCTGTGATCATCTCCCTAGGACAAAATATAAGAAGTACTAGTATACAATAAAAAAAAAAAAAAAAAAAAAAAAAAAAAAAGAGAAGAAATAAAACTGGAAAGAAATCCCTCAGATCCACAAAATATTTCAAACATCAAAGTTTGAAGTTGTAGGCAGCTTAAATAAATGTTTTACTTTCAGAGATGCTGACCACCCACAGCTCCTAAAAGTTTTTAATCAGTACTTTGACACAGAAATGAAGTAATTCTCAATTGCTTTTTAAGTTTAAGCACTACAGTTTTAAGAGTGGTCTGGGAAACTTTAGTCAAGTTCCCAAATTTTTATAAACATGTTTCCTTAATGTGACAAGAATCTATATCCAAATGTTGATTATGTGCAGTAGCTTCTTAAAAAGTCTGCTGTAAAATACCGCTACACAGGACAGTGATAACATTAAAGCAATGTTTAAAGTTCCACAGACTTCATAAATAAGGACTAAATGTTAAACATGTATGACTGTGACCAGTAAACAAAGTCCTTTGCTTTGGATTGATAATGACTATATAAACAATGGTAAAATTAATGCATAAAGAAAATTTGTCTCTGTTTTGCTAAACTTGCCAGAGTGTCAGTGTTTGACCATGATAAGTTTTGTTCTTACAACTGTCTATATAAATATGAAATTAGGACCTCTGATGAAGTCAATGCCATTCTTATGCCCAGGAAACCTAAAATTTATACTAGCTAACAAAATTGGAAGGAATTTGTTTTTCTGGTGTCCAGACCAAACTGCCACAGGAAATAAGTTGGAAAATTGGATATAAATGTATTTGCACATATTTTCATTATATTAGAATGTGACCCATTGCATTTTTCCTTTGTTCAGCTTGTTTCTTGTTATAGAAGTTGTCTTCTAGCTCATGTGAAACTGAAATAAGCTTATGGCCTGAAGCTGCACCACAGGATTTTTAAGTTGGGTATCAGAAAGCACTTCCTCACAAAGAGGGTGATCAGACATTGGAACGGAGTGCCCAGGGAAGTGGTGGAGTCACCATCCCTAAAGTATTTAAGGAAAGTCTGGATGTGGCTCTTAGTGCCATGGTCTAGTCCATGTGGTAGTGTTAGGTAGAAGTCTGGACTTGATGATCTCAGGGGTCTTTTCCAGCCTTAATAAATCTGTGATTCTGTGAAGGTGCTTTTATGTAATCCTTAATTTCAACTTGAAATAAGTTCTGAAATTCAGGTTCCTCATTTGGGAGAACATGAGCAGCAGTGGAGCCCAGAATTGTATGTCCATGTTGCAGCTTACATTCATGCAACATTGGTTAGTTTTTCATGTGTGCACAGTCCAAGCACATACTATATTTGCTTGTGTGTAGCCATAGGGCCTGTGAGTTCAGCTGACATGTCCACATTAGATTCACCTATGATCTCTAAACATACCTCTGTTTTTCTGATGTTATTTTTTGTCAGCAGTTAGCTGCATCTGATTAGACCAGCTCTCAATATGTTTTTTCACACTGCTCCATCTTAATCTCCATAATTCCTCTTAGCAGACATACTTCTCAGGAGTAGGATGCTGTTCTCAGGGTAGATTTCCACAACGTTTTGTACAAGACATGTCCTAGTAATGACCATTTTGGGAAGGGGGAGAAGGACCTATTTAGATTAGTTTATTGAAGATCCAATAAAACCCAAAACAAAACCCTTGCAAATTTAAAAGGCATCCACTTGTGATTTCTGCCAACTTTTTTTTTTTTTTTTTTCTGCTAAAGTTCGACTCATACTTTTGTACGAGCATTGTTTCAAATCAAAGTTTCTATCTTACTGTATGGACCTGTTTCTTCATAATTCCATCACTTCACTTTTTACCAGCAAGTATTCTGTTCTTTATTTTTACCTTAGTGAATTTTTGATTCTTAGTGAGTGTCTTCTGTTGTTATTTTAAGTCCTTTAAATGTTTTTCTCTAAAACAAACTAGATCTAATGTAACATTAAAGTGATCCAATTTCTGCACTGCATTTTGAAATCCATAATAAAAACAGTATTCGGAGCCTTGTGTGTTAATATGTGGTATGACATACTAACAGTGTAACATATTCACACAACATCCCCCTTTTTTAAAAAATCTTTCTTTCCCTTTTAGGGACCAGAATATAGCTAGTGTGCTGCAGAACATTCTGCCTTAGCTATCCTACAACAGTTTCCCTGGCTGACAATTAAGGATGTGTCTGTATATCATAAGATCATTGAATAGTTCTGAAGACTTTATCCCAGTCTGAAAGGAGAATGAATAACTATAAAATTACCCAAAATTTCATTGGATTATTTTTCATTGGAAAAAGAAAATTAAAAAGATGCATATATGTTTACTTTGGATTAATTAACCCATAGCCTAAAAAATTAATTTGCATTGTGGGTAAAATTACATGAATTCCACTCACAGGATTATAAGGACTTTGTTATTGAATAAAGATTTGTGCTTGTTTCATCCAGTAAGTCTGAAACTTAAACTAAAACCAGAAACTATAAAAAGCTGTTCTGTGACTTTAGAAGAAAATATAAAAGGAACTGACCAAAAGTCAAATGCAGCTGAAAATTTTAACATGGATGTATGTAATATAGCTTGAAAGGGACCTTCTGAGATCAGCTAACCCAACTATCTTCCCAAACAGGGCCAAATCCTGCTTTTTGTTTACTTTTTTATTAACATTCAAGGCAGTATCAGGTTCTTTCTATGAAAAATAATTTTTAAGGGATTCAAAGGATTACTGATATTGTTTTGCCACAGCTCAAGGTTAGAATAAAAAAGTTCAAATATGGCTAGTCTCTTTTGCATAGATTTGAGGGGTTTCTTGTGTTGTAGTTTAAATAAACATGATTCATTGCCAGAGCTGAATCTACCATTCATCTCTTAAGAAAAAGTGCTATTAAATAAGGTAGGCTTTTCATCTGTAGTTTTATTTTAAAATGCTTCGTCTGCTGTTGGGGAGGGAATGATACTGCAGATATAACAAAATTCAGAACAACCTGTGTTGGAGTTAAATACTGTCTTTGTTCACAGTGAGTAATGCTTTTTAATAAATTCTTATTGATTCAGGAAGAGAGAGGGGTAAGGTAATGCTTTAACACAGACATCTAGGCCTTCCTGTGCAGTGAAATGTCTTTACAGATTGCTTTGAACAATAAAAATAAGAGCATTTGGTGAAACACTGGAACATGTTGCCCAGAGAGGTGGTAGAAGCCCCATCCCTGGAAACATTCAAAGTCAAGGTTGAAAAGGGCTCTGAGCAACCTGATCTATTTGAAGATGTCCCTGCTCAGGTTGAACCAGATGACCTTTAAAGGTCCCTTCCTAACCAAATTATTGTATGCTTCCATGATTTAATTTCAATCCAACAAAACAAATTTTAATGTGCTTAAGTGCTCCAGTTATCTCTTTCAGGAGGAAGTGCAGTTTCTGACAGTTTCAGATATACTGATATACTGATTGCAGAGCAACTTCACATTGTGACAGTCTTGTAGGGTTGGGAATTGCATTCATGAGACCAGGAAGAGGAGAAGCGTGTTGGGACCCAGTGGTCTAAATAAGAAATGACTGTCATACTTTTTGACCATACATTAAGTTATATCATTATACACTTGTTAGTAGATGGAGGCTGTCTTATCTCCTTTTGCTATAGTTATAACAGTTATACATATATAACAGTTATACATATATAAATGAATTATTTTCCACTGGCAGCAACCTAAGCTTGTCCTCTCACATCCTTGATTTCAGTGTAATCCACAAAAAGTTTACTTACCATCTTTTAGGTTTCACTCACTGGTTTGTTCAAAAGAAAGATGAGCTTGCAATGCCTCTGGAAACTTTAACTATTCAAGTTCCATTAAATGCCTTTTAGCTTTTAAATTTTTACTTATTTATTTATTTTACAAGGGTTGGATATGACGTCAAGGAAAAACAGAAAAGGTAATGAGATTTTTAAGATACTCCCTAGATACAATATAGGACAACATACATAATTGCTGTTAAAGTTTAGCAGTTCTTATTGTGTTAAGCCCATTAAGTCTTATGGGTATAATTCCTGAATTTTTGCATGAGCTGCTTTTTCAGGCAAAAGATCTTTGATTTCTCAGGTAAAACCAGGAGGTGCAAGATAATGAAACAAATTCATCATATCCATCCAGCAGTACCAGAAGTTGTGAGGTTTTGAAATACCTTTTCCTTTCAATAGGTGGCTTATTTTTAATTAAATTGGCAAGACTTCAATTATCTTAAGTAACTAAATACATTATGTATTCATTTAGAGAGCCTATATTGAGTCTTAGTAGCTGTTGCACTAATTTTAACAAATTTTAGGCAGAAAAATTCTCAGGGGAGTTCTGCTTTCTGTCATTTAAAAAGCTTTTATAATCACTTAGTCCAAAATTGTGATGTAGGCCAAAGTCTGAATCCCTCGCATATTGCTATAATGCTGCATTAGCTTAATCCTTCATTTTCTTGTCAATTAAGGACTTATCTTTATTCACAGATTCACTTATCTGTTATTCTTAGTGTATTTTAATGCTAGTAGTTAAAATCCCTTTGTTTATGGCAATAAGGCACCATTCAGTTTGTGAACTTTATAAAACCAACCTCTGCCAATTTTGCTGTTTGAGAATTGCTGTAAAGAAGTGTTCCCACAGTAATTACTTATTCCAGAGATGTTCACTGGAGAATGAAGTAAGGGGAAAGTGTATAAAACAATTGTACACCAACTGAGGCAAGTTTTACCAAGCACCTTCCCAGCAACGACAGGGTATTAAAAAAAAAAATGCCTGCAAAACAGTACACAGAAATCTGTTGTCTTTAATGCAGTTGCATATGCTGACTTTACAAATATTGGCAGTTACTTAAGGTATTCACATTTAAATTAGATCTGGCCAAAAGGTTGTGAAAAAGTGAGGGAGGAGAAATGGGGGGGTTGGCAACAGCTTTTCAACATGGGACTCAGCTGCCCATCATTACTTGCTTTCAATGGTTTGGGTCATCAGTAGTGTCACTCATTTTAACACCCACTTAGTCACATTGAAGAAGGAATGGTGATACTGAAATCAAGAAATATGTGATCTTGATAAAAGATCTTAACAAAAACCTTAGCAACATCTTTCCAGTTGAGTATTTCTTATGGCACATATGTAGGGGTTTTTTTTGTTTGTTTGTTTAACTTTATTAATAGTTTTGAAAAAGTATTTCAAGTGTAAGTGTGGGCTAGGAAGGAAGAGCATGTGCTATTAATATTCAGTAGTGATTGTGGAAAACAGCAACGGGTTTGTACTCTGAGCATTATACTTTAGCAGTACTTGTAGAATGTGCCTAGATCAGCAAACCATTTGTGGACAGCTTTATGAAAACTTCAATGAGGCCAAGAATTTACCCATGGCAACTGCCTCAGTAACTTGAAGCATCAGTTCTGAGAAATGACTAGCAAATCTGGAAGCTTCTATGTTTGCTTCAGTGCATCTGATCAACAAAAAGTATAAAACTACTTTTTACTTGGAGTAAATTCGGCCTTGGACACCCTCAGTAGAAATATGTCACCTTTATTGTGACATAGAAAAAACAAAAATAAAGGAAAATAAGCATGTACATTTTGCTCTCTACAACTACCTGAAAGGAGGCTGTAGCGAGGTGGGAGTTGGACTATTTTCCCAGATGACTTTCAACAAAACAAGAGGACACAGTCTTAAGTTGTGTCAGGGGAGATTTAGGTTGGATATTAGAAAGAATTTCTTCACGGAGAGGGTGATCAGGCAATGGAATGGTCTGCCCAGTGAGGTGGTAGATTCTCCGTCCCTGGAGACATTTAAAAAAAGACTGGATGTGGCACTCAGTGCCATGGTCTAGCAACTGTGCTCCGGTGGGTCAAGGGTTGGACTTGATGATCTCTGAGGTCCCTTCCAACCCGGCTAATTCTATGATTCTATGATTCTATGATTCTATGATTTTCTTCATATCTAATTTTCAGTATTAATAATGTAAGAGTTAGATGTCTTCTGCTTCCCAGACTTCAAGGGCTATTTTCCTTTATGGGCAATAACAAATACGTTGCTTGTACAGAGAAGAGTTTTTAAGTAATGCTTCTTCTGCTTTCTAAGAGAAGAGATATGGCTCATTTTTCGAGTTCCAAAACTATTAGAAGCCTAACACTATTTTCAGGTATCTTCATCTGAATGGACGAGGTTTACTTTGACAGGACCATGCACAATGGTCTGATTTTTTTATGTTAGTTAGGCACAGTTTGTGACTAAGACCAGCTGACATTTCTGGACGTGCATACATACAAGTTTGTGTTTTAAAAATGGAGAGAAGGTTTGGTTTATTTTGAGGTCATCCATGAATTGGTCAGAGATAATTTGAGTGCTAAATAAATTTGGTCTGTGCTCAGTCATCCAGCTGGTGCAGAATGTCTCCCACACCACATGATCAGTATCCTCCCACAAATAAAAACTTAAACAGTATTCTAAATTTTCTTAACTGTTAAAAAACTCTAAGCCTTTATCTAGCATTTAAATAGTAACCTCATTCTTCTTGTACAACACAAAGTATTTCTCATTGACTTTAAAGGATACCTAATATTTAATTTCAATTTCTGTAGCAGAAAGAGATAAGTGACCTTGGTGGAGAGGAGTAACGCAGGAGTCAGTGAATTCAATGGACTAATGAAAAGCAACTGAAGCTAGAATTTTAGTGTCAAATTCTTTAAGTTTTACTATTACTAAGTAACAGTCATTAAAGTGGAGTTTGTCTTTCAGATTCTGAGCTGATTCTTTCCTCTTTTAGCTAAAAGAAGAAGAAGAATATGCTTATTCTAGTGACTGTTCAGCTGACAGAGTTGATGAAGGTTTCTCCTGATAAACAGCAACAATCACTTTTCAGGTGCTGCTTTTTTTATTCATGATGGCTGCTTCAGGAATAAAGGTAGAATAACTGACTAAGCAAAAAAAAACTTACTTAGTAAATAGTTAAATATCCTCAAGCCTTGCAAGTCATGATTCAAAGATCCTTTCTACAGGAACTAATTTTTAATTTTTCAATAGCTTGTTTTAAAAGCTTTGCATAGTAGTTTTAAGTACTGAATTTAACAGATGTTATCTAGCTGTCATACCAGACCGACAGACAGACCTACTGTCTTTGTTGTGAACCACAGTGATCTCTCTAATCTAATCTAATCTAATCTGATCTAATCTAATCTAATCTAATCTCCTTTTTCTTGCAAGAGAAGTATTTGCATAGCATTTACTTGAGAACAGGGACTTTCTGTTTCCATGGCCCTTGCTTGCTTTTTCTTTTTAACACCTTTTGCAAAACTTGGATTCATGTTAAATGTCTTCTTTTTTAATTATTGAATGTACACTGCTTTGCAGGTTTTAGTCTCTGGTTTGTTTTAGAAGGTGATAATTTACATGTGGTTTAAGTTACACATTGCCAGTACTGAGTAGAAGCAGGTGATCTTTTACATATGCAACTATATAATTTTGAAGTATTTCCTAGGCCATTATTTCTGTGGAATACTATGTTAAAATGCTATTTTAGTAATGAAAACGTAGATTGTAAACTCTAATGTTCTCAGCTATGTCATGCTTCAGATTCCAGAAAATTATCCCAATCCCAGCTTTTAAATGATCAGCACAGAAAATACTTAACTCTGAATTTCTGGATAATTCTGTTGTCATAAACAGAATTCTTCTCCAGACTGCTGCCAGTTTATAGAGGAGTGAATTCAGCTGTACCCTGTTACTAGGCTCATTGCTTTAATCCAAATGGTAGGATGGGAGATAACCTAAGCAAAACTTGATAAGTGAACATCTTACCTTTTTATATTAAAGGTAGTTTTTATTCCTTTATTGAATGATAAGCAGTCAGCAAAAACAACTTGTCCTTTAATAAAATTTCCTTTTGACAAGGTATGTGGTGCACATACTAAAAATTCATATTGATTATCAGTTAGATCACCCAAGAGTCTGTATCACCCATGGTAAGAGTCAAATAAGCACTAATTGAACTCAGGTACTATGTCAGTGAGTACAAAGAAGATCACAGAGCAGTTTATGAAGTACAGTCAAAGAGCAGTGGTGTGAAAAGGACTGAACTTGACTAATGAGAGGACCTGCAGTCTGTAAGTTTTCATTACTGAACAGTTTTCTGCAAGTTGTAGAAACTAGACATGAATGAAACCTACTTACCTGAAACTGTAAAGTGCATGTCAGCTTAGAATTGTAGGATCTGTTCCCTTTTATAGAATGGGAAAATCTGACAGTGGAAGTAGCTAATAGGTTTTCTTTCTGCACTCTGAATCTCAGAAATTGAAATCTGTTGAGTGCATACATCCATTTTGAGAGTCCAGCTAGGAATGATCTGATATATCCTATTTGTCTCTCCCAATATGAATCTGCTTAGTAGTTTCCAAAATATCAAGTGGGCCAAGGGAATCATTAAAAAAGCACCTAGAGATTTTAAAAATTATGTAAAAAAAAAATAAATTTGAAAATATAATCTCCATGACTTTTTAGTAAAAACTAACTGAACCTGAATTTGAGAGGGTATTATTGATGCTTTGAAAAGCCCTTAAACACATACCCTTTAAATTCATAAGTATGCTTTTCTGTGCTTCTCCTAACTCTGCATCCTGTTAATTGTAAGCAACCGCAAGGATATTATCCCTCATGAGAGCACCTAAAGGGCATTATTCCACCTCTTTTATATATGCTTTCTGCAGACGTATTTTGGAGCCACAAATGTACATAGCTGGCTCTCTTCACTGCATGTGAATGTGAGAAATGTGATAGATTTCCCATTTGTCTGTCTTTGTCAGACCTCAGTACATCCTACAAATGTAATAACATTCATTATGATACAGGTAATATCTTTGTCTAGGGCTTTGCAGCTTGTAAATTTAAATTAATATAATGAAATGCAGACACTCCTAGGATGCATATTGCTTGGCAGTGTCTTAAATTAAAATTTTCTGTATAAAGCACTTGCTCTGAAACGAAACAATAGAGTATCCAGTTTTAGAGCCGTATCACTCTTCTGTCATCAAGGATGTGAGATTTGCCAAATATGACTGGCATAGTTCTGCCTGAACTACAAGTGTAAAGCTTGGATTTTCCCCTGCTCAAACTTTACCTTCAGGTATAATCTCAATGTGAATTTTGTTACACCTACATAAACATACAA
This sequence comes from Phaethornis superciliosus, assembly GCA_023637945.1. Classification (NCBI taxonomy): domain Eukaryota; kingdom Metazoa; phylum Chordata; class Aves; order Apodiformes; family Trochilidae; genus Phaethornis; species Phaethornis superciliosus. Next base: position 99,616,551 of record JAJQWJ010000001.1, read on the forward strand.
GATGCAGTATAATATGTAAGCAAATAGTAAGATTATTCTTTTGAACAGAAAATTACATGGTAGCAGACTTGTTTAGATTTCCCAAATGAGTAGAATTGTGCCGTAAAAAAAAATTTTAAAAATGTCTGTTTTAACACTGTATTCTGAAAACATGCAATGCTTTTGTAGGCTTTTGAAGAATGTTTACACTTTCTAAATACTTTAGCATATTTTTTAATGAAAGGTTTTTACTCTTGTCTCTTTAAACAGAGTAATTTGAATTAGTTTTTCATTTAGGCTCAAGTAAAATTTAATGTGTTGCATATAAGAAAAAGAAACAACCAACAAACTAGCCAAAACAAAAGCTTGTAAGTCCTGTCTTGCTCTTGATCTAGGTAAATATACAAAGACTAATACATAGCATCCTTTACTGTGAAAGGCCTGTGACTGAATATCCCTCTCTAGTGAAGGTAGGAGAATTGTATATGATTTGGCCCACCTAAATGCGTGATTTAAGGTAATATTAACCTTCTGAAAGCCAAATCATAGTACATCAGTAAAAGCTGAGATAATTTAAGGGTGGGGGGAGGTGTTGATTAACACAGGCCAAGTTGTATAGCTTTAATTACTTGCAAGGAAGACACAGAGCACTTATTTGCTGTTTAACAAAATTTCCCGTCACAGTATCCTGCCCATGGCACATCTCTGCAGTCTTGGATAAGCTGTAAACTAATTTGGTAAGTCAATGGAAAACTCATACATTTGGGAAAGTTTCTTCTGGTGTAAAAAACTGAGGTAGATGAGACGTGAGATGGGACTGTATAAACTTTGGTAAAACATCTAGTCACAAAAAGGCTGAATTATTTATTGTATTTTGCTGTTAGTAGTCATAGTACTGACTTTTTTTCTGAGCAATTTATTCTACAGGTGCATAAAATTTCCAATGGCAAGTAAGATAGAATATGCACTATGTCTAATATTTAGTAGGCAGCAGTAGAGCATGCAAGCTGGGACACTTTATATATCCAGTAGCCACTATATAGCCAGTAACTCAAACATGTGCTCTCCATGAACTTTCCATTTTATACTGTAAATTTTCCTGACTTCACCAAACCAGCATAAAATCATTAGCAAGTGTGCTGCAAAGCACAATTCTAGTAAGCATCCTTTTAATAAAAGAGTGAGTTTGTCCAGTCTTTGTCAAACATGGAGAAAGTAGAAAATAAAATTCTACATCCACAGATTTGGGGGAAAACAAAATGATATTAAAATATCCCTGATGTTAGTGTAACAGTATTTATAATTTTACACTTGCATGATAACATTTTGAAGGCATTTGATCCCTGCCTGTGACAAGGTACCCCTTGATTTTCGGGGGACAATTATATTGGCAGCGTCTTTACATGAAAAACAACAACAAAAAAATATTTCAGATTATTGACTGTATTCGGTTTAATATTGGATTGCAGGCTGTAAGTAATGGAGTAATGAATTAGTCTTTTTGTGTGCAGGCATGAGTTATTGCTTTGGGTTTTTGTGGGGTATCATCAAATCTTAGAATGGTTTGAGTTGGAAGCAACCTTAAAGATCATCTAGTTCCACTTCCCCTTTATGGGAAGGGACACCTCCCACCTGACAGCTTGCATCATGTCCCATCCCTGTCCTTAAACACTTCCAGAGATGGGGCATCCACAACTTCCTTGGGCAACCTATTCCAGTGTCTCACCACCCTCACACTAAAGAATTTCTTCCCACCATCCCAACCGTAAGCTACTCCCTTTCATCTTAAAACTGTTCCTCCCTGTCCTATCAGTACATGCTTATGCAAAGAAAATCTATCTCCAGCTTTCCTGTAGGCCCCTTCAGGTCCTGGAAAGCCACTATAGGGTCTCCCCAGAACCTTCTCTTCTCTAGGCTGACCAAACTCAGCCCTCAATCTGTCTGCATAGGAGAGGTGCTTCAGGTCTCTGATCATCTTTGTGGACCTCCTCTGGACTTGCTTCAACAGCTCTGTATCCTTCCTGTGTTGGGAGCTCCAGAACTGGACACAGTACTCCAGGTGGGGTCTCACAGGAGCAGAGTAAGGGGGCAGAATCACTTCCCTTGACCTGGTGGTCATTGCCGCCTCGTACTGACCTTATTATCAGCCAACACCCTCAAGTCCTTTTCCTTGGGGCTGTCCACAATCTATTCTCCACCCAGCCTGCAGCTGTATTTGGGATAGCTGTGACTCAGGTGCAGGATCTTACATTTGGCTTTACTGAACTTTTTGAGGATGGCATGGGCCCACCTCTCAAGCTTATTAAGGTTCCTTTGGATGGCCTCCCTTCCCTCCAGTGTCAACTACACCACACAGCTTGGTGTCATCAGCAAACTTGCTGAGGGTGCACCCAATTCCACCGTCCATGTCTCCAACAAAAAATAGTTAAATAGCACTGGTCTCAGTACTGACCTTTGAGGAACATCAGTGATGTTCCATCATGGGTCTCCATTTGGACATCAAGCTATTGACTGTGACCAGGCAGCCAATTCCATATCCACTGAGTGGTCCATCCAGAGAATCCATATCTTTCCAATTTAGAGACCAGGAGGTCACAATGAACAGTGTTGAATGATTTTGTATAAGTACATGTGGTTGTCATTGGTTGCTCTGCACTTGTCCACCAATGCTATGACCCTATCATAAAAGATGTAAGCTTACATGGAGAAGGCAAAACCAAACCAAACCAAAAGCTTACAGAGCTTAAGAATAAAAAATGTGGGAAATATCAAATAAATGGTTACTATATTTTCTCATCCTTTAGCAGGTCAAGGAGCTGACTGTCCTAAGGCAGAAATTATATCTGTATCTTTATGTTGACAGGTTACAATTTAACCTCTTGAATATATTTTCAAATTTTCCACTTTTTAGATTTTTCTTTTATTTTAAACATTTACACTAAATTAAATTTTCTGCGTTCTGTGGCAATCAGTGATTTCCAGGATCTAGATATGAGCTGTATGAAAAGGTACTTCTGTATTTTTTTTTAAGCTGCTGCCTGATAATTGTATTTGAGGTTCCCTAATGAGAGTGAATAATCACTGCCCCTCATATTTTCCATCCCATTAGTAATTTTATAGCTTTCCAATTTATCCTGATACAGAAATGTTCAATGTTTTTAGACCATTGGTCATTCTCTTCTATATACAGTTCTGCTGTAGTTTTTTTTTTGGGGGGGGGTGGCAGGGGGTGGGGAAGGTTGCCAGAATTGTGCCTGGAGTTAATCTTTGTCATAACGGTTTTATATCTTTTGTTCTCTATTATTTTTCTATTAATTTTCTAATATTCTATTTGTCTTTTCTACTCCTACTGGGCATAAAACTGGTATTCTTCTAGGGTTCCAGGCAATAACAAAATATTAATAGTGAGTTGAGATTGCATCATTATGTGTGAGTATGTATAATTAGGTACACAGGATATGTATCCACTCATGTACAGATATATGCATACGTATGGCTATTTGAGTCATTTTTTCTCAAGTCCACTACTTCACATTTACCACCAATGATTTCTACTCTCTATTTTAGAAGCTGATGACTTGATATGAGAAGATATTCCATAACTTTTCCTACCCTTTTAGCAGCACAAATAATTTTGTATTTGTAACAGAGGCCTGAAATAGATCTGGCATAAGGTTGCTCTGGTAAATTTCTCTTATTGTCAAACCCAAACATTAATTTTCAACTCTTTGCGTTTTTTTTTTCCCATTAAACAGCTCAGAGGAGTTCTATTTTATCACAAGAGCCATGCTGCAAGCCTTAAGTAACCAACACCAAACAATGCTGATCTGTCCTTAGCTTGATTTTTTCCTAGTTTTGCTTTTCTCCTGTCACAAATCTTTAAACTTGAAAGCTTCAGAACAATTTTGTATAACTTTGCGATATAGGAGAGAATAATTCAGACTAATATAGCCTTATTTTTCTGTGTAACTGCTTTGTAGTTATTGCTACTTGAATGCATAATTTGAATGACATGGACAATTTAAATGAAAATTTAAAAAAATCAAAGCAAGAGAAAACAAAACATTTTGGCATAGTTTCCTCATTAAGAAGAGCTACAAAGTGATTAGCTAGTAAAACATCAGCATTCATTGTACTGCAGATAAAAGAAGTGAACTTCTCAAGTGTTGCTAAGTGATTATCTCAGTAGAGTTATAGAAGCTGCAGGTTTAGTAGAAGACTCCAGGATTTTTTAGGTATTTTACCTATAAACCACAACAGGGCAAAATAATGTTAATTTTCTTATTTGTACACTGACTTCTCTTAGGACATTTGTTTGTCACTTTGGTCCC